>QYTT01079657.1:0-20453 GCA_006980735.1 Dasypogon diadema
TCTACGATTCGGCGTTCCACGTCTTCTGCTGGCTGACTAACTACTGCGAAACGGTTGACCATAGACACCATCGATGCAGAAACGGCTAAAGCTCAAAAAAATGTGCAAAAAGGGAGCAAAAAGCACATGCTGCCGATGGATACTTGCTGCCTTCATACAGTCGAATGCACTTTTGTGGAAACGGATGAGTGGCGCGCATGTGCAGAAATGCAAATCGAGTTCGATTCCCCTGCAGGTCTATGGCTGCGGCTGCATTTTCTTGCTGTTTCTTGTGTTCCTCTTTTTCGCTGTAGTTACCCCTGGTGGAGTTGATGGGCCTGCCTGAAGCCTTCAACTTCTCCAAAAATGCCACCCTACCGCCTGGTCTTCTTCTTCTCTTGCCGTGTTCCACCCGCTGAGAAGGCGACTTGTATGCATGTGGGGTTCGAGAGGCTACGACGACTTGGCACTCAGACCTCAGCCTTGCCGGTCGTGTTTTCTTCAGCGGAATCGGAGATATTTCTCTACCACAAATTTACAGTTACACCAGTGAAGTTTTGAGGAATCAAGCATTTGTGGAACAGGAAGTTTTTTTTACACGAAATTCTTGAATTTGTGAGGATTTTTATCGTTTATACACGCAAACAAAAATTAATTGATCCGTCTAAAGTTTACTTCGGGTTTGGCCTGCATGGGGCTGGTGGAAAGTGCAGCCGTGATTTTGGACTAGTGGAACTGATTGGGTGCCCACTTTAAGGACCAATTAAGGGGGTGGATTGTGATGAAATAGTGGTAGTTGTGAGCGCACTGTTCCTGCAATTGTAGGGAAAGCTCGCATTTTGGACAAATTTTGTGAATGTTTTGCGAAAAATCGAAATCACTGAGTGACGAAGGAAAATATCGATAAACAGGGGGTGGTGTGGTGACAGTGACTGTGATCAGGTAATGGTGTTCGTGGCTTTTAACTGTGTGTGCGCGTCGCGCCAGTCCTTTCTTCTGAACTGGTGATTGTGTGCGGCTCTGAGGAACTAAGCGAGATAGCAATCCGATCCACTGTGGTTATTAGAGGCAACCGATTGTGGAACAGCTGTTCGTCGGTGAAAATCATGAAATAGAGCAAAGCTGTGATAAATAACGGAAAGGAAAGATTGTTCCATTCAAGGGGTGCTAAAAGGTATGTGAGTTGAAGGATACGCTAATAAGGGGAGACCGGCAAGTGAAAGCTTTCAAAGTTCGCTCGCAAGGGGTGGTATTTTGCAGTAGAAGAGGAAGACGGACTGGAATAACTAGCAAAACTGGAGAGAGAGGCACCACTCAGCTGATGGGAAAGTTTGGTCATAGTTGCCAGGCATTCACAGTGTGTCATCCGTGACTAACGGTACAGTGCACTCGAAACTTTCTTGCAGTAAGTAATATTGAGAGGAGCATCAGGAGAAAATACTTGCCAAAAAAAGTTTAAATTCTGTGAAAAGTATTATTTCATTCTACCACCCCACTCTCCCCTAAACTGCACCACTACGCTATTTGAGAAGGGCACAGGCGTAAGTCAGATCAGGTCTTGGACTAAATCTCGAAGGGGGAGAGGCGGACGTGTGTGCAGTGCTGTGTGCTAGCTTAAAAAAGGACATACGGGTGCGGCCACTTCTTTTTTTATTATATTGTACTGCTGGAAATAGAGTGCTGGGTGGGCTGTGTAAAGACTCGGTGGATTCCTCTTGGATCATTCTATATTAAGCCTCAATAGTGTGGAGTTTTTCCTTGCATTTTCCATTTTGGATTTTGCGTCCCTACACATCTGCACACAGTGCTTCCCTTTTACTCAGTGAAAAGTGAACTTTAACTAGAAAGCCAGTTTTCCGAGATCTTCGGATACCATTAGTCAGTCAGTGCCCAACCTTCTGGTAATTCACATTCAGTGCAGTGGATCCAAGTGAACAGTGCTACTATAGACCATAGAGGGAACTTGCTAACATTCAGACAAGCCAATTTTTTTCGTTTTATTTTTTAATTTTTTAGTTAGAAAATAAAACTTTTTGTGAACATTAAAAAACAAAATACATCCAGTGACAATTGATTAGTGGTATCAAATCAAAATTTCATTGAGACTTAAACGCGACTTTTAAACCGGCGTGATGGGGGATCAAACTGGTCCCACTACGGTTATGTCGGCTACGACACCGGCCGCCGAAGAAAATGGCACTGGTAGTGCCGGTAGTGATGGTGCCAATGAGACTTTAATACAGAACGGTGGTGATACTATTGTTGAAAATTCTAATGCTGCCGTAATTAATGGTGATGCTGACCCTGGAAATGCAGGAAACGGTGGTCAAACCATTGACACTGGATGCTCTGAAGGTGGACCATCCAGTATTGTTGGTGTTGGTCCACCTAGCCCACTTACCGGATGCTACTTACTCATTATCCTTGGTGAACCACATTCTGATGAACATAAAGATATTATTCTGCAACGGCTGATTAAAGGTAGGTCAAAAGTTTTGTTAGAATTTTAAGAATAATTTATTTTCGGACTGAAGGTTTCACTAAAGTTTTACACCACAATCTTCATGGAAAGAGCTTTTCTCGACAGATTTAAAAGAGAAGAGAACATTTCTCAGAAAAACTAATATTAATTACGCGAAATTTTTCTATTTTCGATGTTACGTCCCTCTTGACAAAGTGTAGTAATGACCCTATTGAGTCACATAGTGCACTTTTGTGCCTGGTGCTAAAAATAAAATACTCTGACATGCAATTCTAAAATTTTTCACAGGACTAGGTTAGAATAATTAGCTAAGGTGGAATATAAATGGGTTTTTTACACAAATTTATTTTCAGATAATCAGATAGCGAAATTAAGGGGAAAATGCGAGGAATTTATCTCTAGTGAGATTATAATGTAAAAAAAATGCATTTTCCACTTTAGATATTAGTGGAATTCTATTTTAAGTCTTTCTTGTAAAAAATTAATGACAATACTGAAATATCACTTACTGTAGGATTCAAGTCTTGTGATAATGACACAAAATACTATTGAACCGGTCATTAATACCATCAGTTGGTTAATTATCGCAAATTGCCTTCACTCTTTCCAAATTGATAGAAAATGTATTAATAATATGCCTAGGTTTTAATTTTCCATATTTGGAACAGAATTAACTTCCACATATTATGTAATAACCAACTATTACATAAACAAACAAATAGAGGTTGGAATGTTACACTATATATTTTACTTGTTTCTTGGTTTTTAGGAAGTATTTTTGCTAAATTCTTGGTCTACGAAGTCAATATTTTCTTTAAAAGTAATTGTTCTGGAAGAGTGAGTCTTAATACAATGGGCACTTAACTATTCAATTTGTTTAAAAATTAGTAAGGTATAATTAAAACTTGTTAGAAGAATGCCCTTCATCCAGCTTTTTGGCTTATCATTGAAATTACTGAATAAGTGATATTCTGTTAAGAAAGATGGCGTTACTATTATAAGCATAGCTTGCCTTAAAAAAAATCAAAAAATCTGCATTGCATAAAAGACCACACCCTATTGATACGAAATCACTTTATCACTTTCTTATTTTTTTTAGAAAATACTAGCCCTGCAGGTGGTAGAAAATTGAACATTTGAAGATTACGCAAGAAGGCATCTTTTTTAAAATTGGTTTTAGTTTTAATCAACTTCTTCTAAGCGAATCATGCTATTGTATAATTATTTTGGGTGGGAAAATTGTTTTCTCACCACTTACTCTGGCACTTACTTTCCTTATCTTAAGATTTGTAAGACTATCTGTAACTTGTAGGAAGAGGGTATGCACAGATTGTTCAACAATATTTCTGATCTTAAAACCGCTCCTCCGTTTTCGATGTTTTGCTGTGACTAGTATAAAAAGAGCTCCCATATGACCAATTTTTGCTATATTGAAATGGAAAAGATCAGAATACCAAAGTCTTGTCTTGTCTACGAAGTATAGTGTCGCGTCTAAAAGTATGCTGGATCGGAAAGAAATATGTGATGAAGGAATACTACAAAAACTTAACAAACAATTTGCTTAACGGCAAATAAATAAATTATAATCCAAAAAAAACATACCTCACGAGATTCGCTTGAAACCTCTTATTGAAATTAAAGAGCTGCAGATGTTCAGCATTTGAATCAAATGATGAAGCAATTGGTGAGACAAATAAGGTCAATGAGCAGGTTCAGTACTTCAACATTATACTTAACACCATATAAAATGAATTAGTCACAGTGCGAACCAAATTCGGGTATAATTCTCTTACGTTCAACAATGACATTAAAAGGCTCGAAATTGACTAATAAAACTATTGCAGCTATTTGTAAGGCAAATTTTTGTAGAAAGAAATTTAATCCGTCTAATGGTATTAGATCTGACAACACTGATGGTCGTTTTATAAAACTTTTAATACCATTTATAATTAATCCCATTACTTTTATTCATAACACATCAGTTACAATTCCAACTCCCCCCCACATATCTATCTAGTAAAAAGTAAAACAGAACTGCTACTGCTGATGCGCTTGAATTAATTCTGGTGTGACACAAGGTTCAATTTTGGGACTCTTTTTGATCATTATGTATATTAATCACTTAGCCTGTATTTCAAAGCGTTAATTTCACTGTATGCAGATGATGTGAAGCTATTCTTGGTCTCACTTCCTGATTACTTGGGTGTTAATATCCTTCGATTTAATAAAGATATTTCCCGAGTTGGTACCTGAACTTCAGAGAATCAGCTTACATTAAGTCCAGGAAAAACCTAGTGCTTAATTCCTTTTGATCGTGTATTAGATATACAAATTATTTCTTGTTAATATCTTAACGTTTTCCTGTGCAAACAAAATTAAAAATTTAGGTATATTAATGTATGCTACTTTTCCTGGCATTATCATATTAATGCAATTATTACCAGGGTTTATGAACTAAAAGCTCTTTGGCGTCATGCTGAATATATAACAAGTCTGATTCGAATATGTTTATTTAAAGCACTTCTTAATCCAATTGTAACATACGGAGATGTTGTTTATTGTAACTTAAATAGTTATTGAGAAAGCCTAATGCGGCTTTTAACACATAAGCCAGATATAGAGAATCATATCATATCTGCATTTATTCCAGGCGTATATTTGGATGTGCATTTGATAATTTCCGAAACTGTAAATGATGTGGAATGATGTATAAAATTATAACTGGTTTAACTCGTGAATACCTGCAAGATTTTATTGAAATTCTTACATCACGTCGTGTCAAATCGCTTTTATTGCCAAGGTTTCGGATTCGGACATTGTTCAGCTCTCGTATGTGTTTCGTTCATGGTAATAGTCTTCCGGTAATTTTTTGCAGAGCGCCAAATTTCAGTGATTTAAAAAGAATGGTTTTTATTCTAAGGTATTGCCTAAGTTCAGGGGACAACCCTCTAATGCACACAGCACAATTTAGACGGAGGGAAAGTAGAGAAGAGGAGATTGGGAATTTTAACCTGACAAATGTTGCAAGGGAACCACAATTTTTGGCATGAAATTACTGTACAATATCGCAGTGGTTTCGCAAGTACAATTCTTGTCGGTAGAATTGCCTCAACCACTAGTACCCAGATAAATTGCTGTATCCAGTACAGGATTTGAACCCACGCCAACAGGGGAGAAAATCTGTACATGTATATGCGTCAAATTAAAATCACATATCCGAATGATTTTATTGCTGTATTGTAACATTAAACATTTTTAATATGAACGGCTTATGGTGAAAATCTCCTGTCCCACACTAAAAATGTTTTGAGAAATATCGGAGTGATATTATTTTTTATTTATCTTCCTTTTAATGAAGTAAAAAAATTTTGACCAGAAATGTGGGATAGAGGATTTTCACCACAATCCCTCGATATGTTTCATACAACAGTCTGATGAAGATGCAGATGGAACGTAATGGACACAAACAATCATTGAGTTATTATCTCGTGATACGAACTCACAATTGTTCAATTTCATTATATACTATCGTTAAAAAGTTACAATGCCCATAACCTGACCAGATCTGCTTATGTGTAACTAATTAAGGATAAACTTCCACGATATAAAATGCATTGGCATTGAGTTCAATAATTTCACTATTGCACAGATTAAAAGATTTTCATTTATTTCTCAATTAATTACCAAAAATGAGATAGGTAGCAAAATACAATAATAAATCACCCAATTCTCAATATCTAGATAACCGCAATTTTGCAAAATTAGTTCTGTCCTAATTAACCCATATAATCATATAATATTTTGATCCACTCTAAAGAATTGTATCCCATTTTATTACTCAGTGCAGCAACAGCAGACATACACAAAACAAATTCAGAATTATGGATTTGTGGATTGTGGACGAATAACCAGCACTTTCAATTCCGAATGATTAATGGTCTTGGTAATTGTGTAATGATAAATTTTGCAATAGGGATGTCCTACGTTTGATGTAATGTAATCCACAATTGAAGGTATTAATTAGTCAATTGGTTGACTTCAAAGCACTAATCTTGGCTCCTAATTCGGACAGATATAATTTCTGAGGTTGTCTAAATGTTGATCTGAATATTCGCCAACAATTTCACATTTCATGTATTTTCAATGAAATTACAATTAATTAGTAATACATGTAAAGATACGTGGATAGCGCTAGACAAAAATCCCATTTCCACAATAAATCTAGAACACAATACAAAATTTGTAACAACTTGGAATGATTCACTTTTAATTGCCTCAAACTGGCTGCTCCCGGGAGTTAATTAATTCAATTTAATAAATCCATTAAGATGTCTACTCTTCGAAATATCACAAATCTTCTCTCTCTCTCTCCGCGCAAACTGTTAGCAATTTCCTTTTAATTGTAAGTCAGATGGGAGTAGATTTCATAAGTGCCAACGAAGAAGCCAAAGTTATCTAAAGTGTTTGCCTTAATCTGTTTTAGATCATGTTGGATTTTGAGTTATGTAACTTGTCTGATGAAAAACCAATTTTACTGTCATTTTTGGGGGGGGTTTTTCAATTGTTGATTTTTTGGTAGGAAATGAAATTTCTTTAATGGAGAAAGATTTTATTTAATTTGAAGAAATTTGTTAAAATTGAATTCTATTGAATTGAAATGGTTACGGTCAAACTCCTAAGTAATCTTACTTATTAGACGATAGTGTCATCATCTGGTCTAAATTTTGGCTATCTTCAATGCCATAAAGAAAATAACGTCATCCAATTTTTTCTATATACAACTTCCATTTAGAAATAGAAAGTTCTAAAAGCAGTCTATTTTTTTTTAAATTGTTGAAAACTCTCACGCCACCTATCATTAAATTATGAATTATGAATGAAGTATGTAATCAAGAACATCTGGAGAATATCTTGATAACTACAATTTTTTTTTGTATGACGTCAATCATATCAGGCATTTCCATTACTCGGTGTTACTTGTTTTTGCCATTTTTACAATATGGCAAAGAAGTCATCCTATCGTTCAGAAAAATCTTTTTAAAACTGCAAACATGTGGAAAAGTAGAACATAAAGTCTGACTTTTGCATTAACCCAGTTTCCTTTTGTACTTCCTACGCAATGGACATAGGCTTTCAACTGAGTCCAGTCCAATGATATATTTAGCTGTCCAGCTTGACCACTTCATTATAAAAATTAATGAAGTTGGGACTGGCAAGTGAGCACTTTAGAATTTTTTTTTATATGCATGCTGTGAATTATGTGACATCATATAAAAAGAAGGCGACAAGTGTAACAATGAAGAATTCGGTTCTAAAAAATAAAAAAATTGTCTTTCAAGTTCTTAATGGAGGATGTGTCTGACTTTTGTATTAGGTCACCTGACAGATAGAAAAATGCAATTATAGCAGGATCTTGATTTTTTTTGAGAAATTCTTTCATTTTGTAATGAAAGGTTTGGTCCATTTATCAATTTCCCATTGACGACAAAAATGCCGGTTAACATTGTTCCTCTGTAAACTTGAGATGTACGAAGGGATGTTGAAAATTACCACCAACCAAGGTTTTATTCAGGGTGCGTGAGATATCTGAGGACACATTGGGGAAGAACAATTACTTTTCATATTTCATGAACAATAAAATGTATCGACACAAAATATGGTGCACAGTGATGATGATTCTAAACATTTGAATATAAGTTTGTTCGCCATTGGGCTCAATAACTGCCTCAATGCGGAAACGGAAACGTTAACAACATGCACGAATCACAAAGTCTTTATTGAAGCTGGAGATTATTTAACAATTGTATTGTGGGAATGTTATTACTCTAGCATTCAACAGCGGCCTACACGTGATAGTCTTGCAGATTACTCGCCATCCAATCTTGCAAAGCCACTAGGATGTTGCACAGTAATGACTTCATGGCAAACATTGTGGCTCACTTGTAACATTTGTCAGGTTAAAATTTCCCAATCTCCATTTCCTAATTTCCTTCCTCTGAGCCTAGGCAATACCTTAAAAACCAAAAAGACGTAAGTTTTCCAGTTCAAGAGTTCGGAAATATTATCGTTTTTAATCTTTAGGACTAGGAAGATCCTTTTCACCACCAAAAAGGACGAAAAAGGTACTATTCAGATAACACAATTTCTCCCCTGCAGGAACTCACAAGCATTACCATGTTTCACCTCTAGGACGAGAAGGGTCCTTTTTGGGACGAATACGCTACCCAGAGAACGCAAGTTTTCCAAATTAAGAGTTCAAAATCATTTCCACCTTTTTACCTCCAAGTGGAGGAAGATTTTCTTTATATATACCCAAATTAGAAGTGTTACTAAAAACACGGGGTAAATTCGGTCGAGCGGATAAAGATACCCATTTCCCAAAAGTTGTGGGGGAAGAAAGTGATATCTCAAATTTAACACCTACGGAACCAACAGCAAACAAACAATACGTCACGCTACCTTGGCTAGTAATCCTTTTTGATTTCTTCAATCGAGAACTTTATAATCCAATATAATATACCTACCTAGTTATGTCCGGTACCCAGTAGCTAAGTAGTTAACCATGTATTACTCGAAATATTAAAATGTGCATTTTTACATTCCTATAATTAAGAAACAAACGTCTATTTAATTTCTGGAAAATTAAATATAGACGCTTATGGCTCTCGTATTCGTCGATTAATTTCCAAGCTAAGTGGTTAAGTTTAGTAAACGATGATCACAAATAAGACCTCTTAATACATATTTTAACATCACCAGCTCGTGCTCCTCTTAATTTAATTTTTAATGTATTATTTCATATATGAATACTATATTTAACTATTTTCGCTTAAGAGTGGAATTTTTAAAAATTCTGCTTGCCTTCAAAATTCATGTTTTACATATTGACAGTTCGTTCTGAATGATTAATTTCCAGAAATATTCTGACTTCTAGAATTTTTATAAACCCTTTCTTAGTGGATGCTTGCATTATAAAGTAACCTTTTATACAAATTCCACTTTCCTAGCACCGATGCTGGGCATTAGCATGTCAGTTAGTGAGCTTTGCTTTTTATATGTATTAGAATATAGATTACTACAGAGCTCAATCAAGGGCACAAATTACTCCCGTAGGAAATGTGTTCATTACTTCATTAATGAAGTAATGAACATACGTATACTACTATACAACATCAATGAATTTTAACGCAGGGATGTCATTGCAAATTTATGAATTACTCTTTGGTGCATTATTCTTTCATTGATTCATTGATGGAAATATAAACATAAAAATAGGGTTTCATAAGTTTTACTGCCGCTCTACTGTGTTCCTCTGTTCCAATAAGCATAAGAGAATTTTTGCTCAAAACTAAAAAACAAATACGACGTACCAGGAAACGTAAATTTCTCTAGTACCATACCTTCTGCCTTACCTGTCGTCAATAGTCTTATCCCTTATCTTATTTTACCCTTTGATTTACTATGTCATTGATGTTATTCCTCGCTGAAATTATTCATTACCGTGTTCATCAATTGCTCAATATCCTACTGGGGCATAGTATGCTTAAAACAATCAGAGATCTGCAATTAATTGTGATATAACAAAAAGTAATGTGAAGAAACCCCCATTATATATACAGATTTCGTTATGAAATTGTGGTTGTGTGGATTGAGTAGGTACTGCCATAAGTAAAGTATTTTTAAAAAGGGTACCCATATAAAGCGCTTAACGCAGACCTCATGAGATTCGGACCTTTTTCAATGAGTTTTAATAACACTATTCCAACACTTTTATCTCCAAGAGAAAATTATATGAACCAACTGATTCAATCGTGCCCTGCATTATTTTATTAGAAGCTCCTCCTTTATTAGCAGCCTTCATAAATCTTTGCAGTTGCACTTTTTACACTGTGATCACGCAATAAACGAACGTCATCGGAATTGTCACGAAATGAATTCAAAGTGAAAATTTTCTATGGAAATCTTTCATATAAAAATCGGACAAAATTTGCAAAAGTAATTAGCTCCATCTGCAAAATTCAAAGAACCTGAGGGAAAGGAGCTCCACTGACCTTGGGATCGGCAAAGTAATTAGAAAGAACAACTATTTTAATTAACAGCATCATAACTCTGCTAGAGACTAGAGACTCGTCGGTTGCTTTCGTGAGCCATTCCAACTGGGTGCTCTTTACTGCTAATGAATTTCTGTTTCTTTTTAATTAATTTATCAAAAGAGTTCATCCATTCCAATTAAATCGTCGTCATCAGTTCAATCAATTTCACAGTCTGTTTGGTCTCTGTGGTGTACACGAAGATTTCTTATGTGCCCATTTTTGCAGGAATATCAAGAAATTCTGCACACGGAGACCGCCAAAGGTGGATATTCTCACCGATGTTGACTCCTCGTATAAAGACGATTCAGATGGATGGCAATTGTGTTCGCACCTAGAAGTAATCATATCGAACAAAAAAAACCCCATACTACGTAATCAACTGAAGCTTCCTTTGAGGAATTTCTGCTGAACTCTCTCCGTCTCCGCTATAAATAGCTTCCGGGGGAGAATTATCGATATTATTGATATTCACAGCCAATAGTCACTCCAGCAGATTGAAGTCATCACTTGAATTGGTTTGTGCTAGCCAGTCTGACTGTGGCTATTAGATGCGGATGGATATTCGGTGACTCAGATCAATCAAATTTGTGGCTTGTAAGTATTCCACAAGCATTCATGCGGTCATGCCTTACCTTAAGTCACGACACTGGTCAAGGTGATGGATTCAATATAATGTTGGCCAATTTACCACGCAACGTCATCATCACCAGTGAAAAAGTCGGGGTGTCTGTAGTTTGCTAATTTGGTAAGTGGGTATGCAGAAAGTGTACTCATTGCCAGTTATTCACATTCATCTAGCCGAGCATTTGATTCGATTTTGATTACTCTAATAAAATTATACGGACACGTAATCATTGCTGGTTGGGAAAAAGTAGTTTTCTTCCAATTTTAACCCGCTCTCTACTATATGCAAATTAAATTGCAGTTATTACTCCGCATTAGTCTTTTCGATTTGAATCTGTAGAAAATGTGGAAGGCGTTGGCTAAGATTTTGGTATGAATTCATGAAAGGTGAATTTATAAAGTTTGTGCATTTATGATTGTAAAATATGGAAAGTAGGACAGAAAAAGTTTTCGTTTAAATGCTGTTTGTGACAGAATACCTTCCTATCAATGATGGACATTTTTCCGCTTCAGCTTTGTTGAGTCAGTTCGTGTGGCATCCAAAATTTCATCGCTGCAATCAATTCTAGCAATGCAATTTTCTTTTAATTATTATTTGGAGAGCATAAAAGACTTCTAGTAGGTCAGCACAATGGTATATTGGTTTTTCCATAGTATCTTTACTGCCATATGCTTCCAACAAAATGTTCTTTGTTAGGCGACTTTTACTTACGTTACAAGTTCGTTAGGGTACTATTTTTATATTTCCTCTTATGACCTTTTTATTGGTCATTATAAAATGCTTGTTTAGCACAACCAAAAATTAGACCATCTTAAGAGTACATATATTTTTGGCTAAATTTTATATCGTAGATTTCGAGCTACTCACTTGTTTCAGCACCAACGCCCGAAGGATTTAAACGTTATAATGGTTTCTTACTTGCTAGTTAAAATGACTAAAACTCTCATATCTTAATTAATCTAACTTATTGATGCTGTGCGGGTACTGTAAGCTGTTTTATATCGAATCTAACTTAACCTCATATCATATTGTCCAGAAAAACGCAAATCCAGGTCTATTCCGCCAGCTACCAGTATTCGGGCAGTCCTTGAAAGGTATCCTTCTTGTCTCGAGTCGAGATCCTGGTACTAAAACGAAAGAGCTTTTGTCTATTTTATTTTTCTATGGATGTCGTAAATCAGACGCATCCCGATCTATCCTGTATCAGCCCTTTACTGTCTTTTCGAAGCATAGTACAGACGTCTCGAGTAAAAAGCATCCAAGGGCAGGTTGTCTATCCTGTTTATTTCAGTCCTGTCGTTGAGGACATTGTTGGCCTAGCACCTGGTCTATTCTGATTCTGGTGTTCTGGACATCTCCAAGCACACTTTTAAATGTTGTCTTTCAAACACCCTCATCTTATCCATATAGTGCGGGGAGATAATAAACCAGACGTAGAAGTCGTGGGTATAAGTATGGGTCCAACCAAAGACAAGTAACAGACTCCCTTGACCTTCGGATCAAGAATCCTACTGTAAAACAGTCTCTTGGTTATCTGGAACGCCTTGTGGGCCTTGATCAGAAGAGTACCTATATGATTATCATAACAAAGGTACGGATTCAGACAAATCTCTAAATATCTGACCATACTCTTCTTTTTACCAAATAGTCATAAATTTTACAAAACAATTAAAAAAAGGTATAAACTTCCGAAATCACTTGTGTAAAAGTCTTAAAAATAAAATAAAGGCTACTCCAGAAAAAGAAAAATTAGATTTTTACTCCTAAGAAGCGTTTACCATAAAAATAATTTTAATTCATGAAGTATTTTTTTCCTATGAGTTCTTAAAATTCCTATTTTTTTACGGCAGTCCTTATTTTACATTCCTTTTTCAACAATAAAATTTTAAATGAAGTGAGATACAACTTCAATCTTAGAGATATTAAAAGTGCTTCAATGAACTTTTACATTACACTTTATATCACCATAACAAGTAAATCTCATCTACATCAATTATTTGAAAATATTTACAGAAATTAAAAACATCCATGTATTATGTATCCCCGGGCTGAGTCGAATTTTAGCATCACATTTGCTGTACAGTGTATGGAAATTATATTGAACAAACCCCAGAATAAAATTAACGACTTAGTCCCTGAAGGTAATAAAGCAACCGTAAAATACCAATTTTAGCCACAAATCCTTCAATTTCTAAAACAATTTCTATCATCATCAAATTAAGAGCATTTCTTAATTAACTCTTCATAGATTGCACAACCCACAAAATTCCATTGAGTTTTTCCACCCCAGTTGACTGATCCCTAGTTAATAAATTCATCGTTTGAAAATCCCCATAAGGGTGAAGAGGTATTGTTTCCCGTCCCTCAAGACATTGTCATCATGGCGCCTTATTTGCATTGAAGAGCTAAAATAAGCACCATGTAACCATGTACAAACAGGCCAGCTATATGTCCTATAGGATATATTGCCTGTTAGAGCCAGAGGGTGATACATACCTATACACAACCACTGAGGCCTTTTATCACAGATCAGCAGATATGAAGTACAAAACCCAGAAATAGGTTTGTGATGCTTTGTGCTTCCGTTAAGATATCGGAATTTTCTACAGGAGCCAAGTGTGATACGAAGAGGCTCTATCAGATTTTCAATACGAAATGACTGTGGGGGATGTCTTGATATATTGTATGAAGGTCAAGATTGTATCGAGATCATTTGTATTGTAAGTTCATGGATTTTTTCACACTATAAAGCACTTTAAGGGTTTTGTTCGTCATAAATGTTCTTACCGCAGCATTTTTTTTCTACCACTGCTGTATGAAATTCAGTTCAGGGAAGCAAGGACGAACGTGCGTAACCATGTATATTCACTAAAGAAGAATATACTGTCACCGTTTTCCCCTAAATCAGCTTACATGTTTGCTATTCCTTGAAGCTTGAATATGTTTTGCGGAAAGCTGATGCCATGAATTTTTCAATTTTTATAAGGTTTACACCAGATTTCGGGATTCCTTTTCACCTATTTCACGCTTCTTAACGACGAAATCATTTTTCATTTTACATGAGGACAAACTGACACCTATTACATTCTCGTAAGTAGGAATCGTAGTAAAACGTAAAGCTTCAATAGCAATTGTATTCCAAGAATCACTTACCTAGTCACCATAAATGTTCCAGAAATACTGAACCAATGGCACTTCCATTGAAAGTGCCTTCTGATGTAATGCTTCTGCCTACATACGACCTATCTCCTATTTTCTGCTCTAGTAAAAACTTTAAAAGAGCTCTTGGGATGTCTTAAACACATAGAAAAACGTTTAGCCGTAGGTTTGGTATTATCATTCATGTAGTCCTTGCGTGCTTTCGTCCTTAAAACCAAAATAGAAAGTATCTTAAACTCTTTTGCCCAAATGTAATCTATTATTCACAGCAAGTAATCAGAAAAGGTCAAAGAAAGTCGACAAATAAATTGCGAGCCATAAGATGTAGCGACCTATAACAAGTATGCGATTTGGAATGCCAGAAAAAAACATCAAGTTAATGCAAGGGCAACAGTATCACCATATCCTGATGGATAGAATTTCCTCGGATTGTACCTTTTTGCTGAAATTTTAAGAAGTCTCATGTTACCCGACCAATGGTTTCATAGTGATAAAAACAAGATCCTGAACACAGTTCCTGCTCAGTAGGAAATCTTCTATTTTTCGTTTTTATTACGGAAGAACGCTTGTCCTTCACACTTTTTTTTTCTTCTGTTCCCCCCCGAAAGTGAGTTTCATGTTTCTTACCTACGCAATTTATTTTCTGTTCTTTGTTTAAGTGACACAAGCGATACTTGATACCTGGAAAAAAAAATGACGGAAGGAAGCAACGGGTGTATCTGCTGGCAGATGATACAAAAAAAAGAAACCTTAAGTAAAGGATTTCTTGTTATGAATTCCTTTTCTCAGATTTGATTATAGTGGGATAAAGGATTGACGTCTTACTTAAGGACATTTGTCGTTTAAAAGGTACCACCTGGACTTTGTTACATAAGATTAATCCTAGAGAAATATGGTAAGGAATTTTATATTTCATATCAGAGTTTCGCTTACACAAGTCCCCTTATGTCTATATATATCCAGAAATAGCTACTCTCCAAATTTATCCTAGAGACTTTTTTTTGATGGAAAAACCAAACGGTTCTTAGATTCGTTAAAAAACTAGAAAATCAGACTCACATTAGGCCTGCAGAGAAATAAAAAAAGTCCAATTTTTACACGAAAATCGGGGTTTTAAGTTAGCCTTAATAAAAGCTCATGAAGCTACCTCTATTTACTACTATAATTTACCGCGCAACTGTGGATATAAAGGGCCATGAATATCGTTAATTACATTTACAATAATTTTACATGGAGTAGAGAAATATAGATGAGGATACGGAAGGCAAGTGACATCACCCCAGGGATGTTTTGCAGTTTGTTACATAAGGAATAACCATATCTACTATATGGAGTGGAAAGTTTGCGGCCTCACATAAAGATGGCGTGACTATCTCAAAATTTTTATGCAGTAGTACCAACCTTAACCAGTTTTCAGTCAAAATTTCATGAATTTACGAGTTATAGTTATTAGAGTGATGCCACTTTTGCTGTTTGAAAATAATGTAAAGAAATTTGATTAAACATTGTTTTTTAATGGAAAAAAATACTGTCCAAGCCAAGGAATGACTTATGTTGTGTCTTTGCGATGCCGCATTCTCTAATAATCGACTAGAAGTAGAAATATGTTGATGATCTGTTTCTGTGAGAAACCTTCTTTTCGCCAAAGGACAACTAGTTGCTGCATTTCTATTTCAGACTCCATCATAAATTTTTCCACTCAAAAAACTTCGAACGAAAACTTTTGTTATTTTATCAGGATCAACGCTTTCGAGTCATGCACTACAACAATTCTACAACTCGGCTTACACGAAATAAGATCTATTTTTGAGAAACTCAATTTTCACTCAGGATTTGATTTCGCTCACAATTTGAGTGAACTCAGAGTAAAATAAATTTAAGACTGTAACGTTGGCAATAAAAATTCGGGTGGATTCAAAATTGAGGGAGAATACTTCAGTTTTGAGAGGACTTAAATTTGGGATTTCTTACAATCTGGTTTTGGTTTTTACAAATTTGCTGCAACTTCTCAATGGTCGGACTCAGCAGTATGTCCTTCGTTGGTTGAAAATTAACTACAAAGCAAAATGACTTTGTGTAAAGTATTTTAAAACAAATAAAAAATTTGTTTGCCTCTTAAAATAAATTTTTTATAATTGTTTGAGTCGTAAGTGGAACGTAATTGAGAAAATAGACTTTAATGAGCTCCAATTTGAACTGTCGAAAAAAGCCCAGAAAAGGATAGTGCTGTATAGTATTAGCCTTGCATTGCTCTTGTATATCTTTATATAACACTTTTACGTTGCCACGGCAAGAAGTAATAAATGTAGTACTTATACTTATTAAAACGAGTGCTTTATTCTTTCAATGTCATTTTTCTAATTCTGGTTCCGATTCAAATCCTTCATTCCACATATTTTTCACCAGAGCTCATACAATATTCCAACATAAAATAAATCTCAAATTTTCACATGGCAAAGCTCGTGGAAATTGAATTTTTAAGAAGGTCATCTACCCTAAGGGTATTTTGTGTTGACATACATAACATTAAAGAAAAGCATTTGGAGGCGACACTCTCCGGCAGCAGAAGGAATGATATATGGCTTGATTTTAATGAGTTGTACCCATCATCCTCACATTTTATTTTTTAAGTCATGCGAATTAGAAAGTTGTAATTAAAAAATCACTGCCAGAAATATTATCCTATTCTGCGATGTTGGTGATAATTAAAAAATATATTTCTATTTATTTTCGAAAGAGAAGATGAGATCATTTGACTTTTCAGAGTTTGAATGTTTGCTTCTAGTTAAGTGAGATATGGAGATTTTATAGATATGGTGCTGTATAGATACTTAATACCATACAGAAGATGAGTAAATCTCCTGTATCCAGTGTAGGTTGTAAACGCCCACATTTTTAAAAAAATAAAAAAACCTTAGTCTCCCCATGCATCTATAAATTTTTGCTCATTTTGAAATAAAATAATTCCAAAAGCAACAAAAAACCAATGTCGTTGTGTATTCCAAGAGGCTTTTTTCCCCCAATAATACACCTGACGACTGCAAGCAATTTTTCATTTTTTACAGACACACCACATGTGAATGGTAGCCAGCTGTTTACCTTCGGGCTGGATAATACTGCTCGTAATGTGGGTATAATCAAGCTAAATGGATTTACCCTGTGTAATTTGACATTAATTCCGCGCAGTTCACTGGAACAGGAGTAATTTTCACCTACACCTCGTCTCTTCTCTGGGGTCAATAACTCCGAACCGTGAACAAAAAACAAAAAAAAAATTGCTCACCTCTTGATGGATACATAGGTAGTTCTCTAATCCCCAGTTATGAATGTGTTGTAGATAACAAATCAATACACAGTTGTTCTATAGTATCTTCTAGATACATATGTTGGCTGTTTAGGTGCGGGCGGTGCTTGCAGAGGAATTTGATCGATTTTTACTAAATTGCCATAAAAAGTTGATTGAATGGTTACCTTACGTGTCATCCAGGAATTACTACATTTGTATAATTCTGTTGGAGCCGTAAATCGTAGGAGCGCTTTACAAGTTTGCCATGAATTCTGTCATGTTTTCGGGACATTTTATTTGCCGAAACAAAATTAAAATATCTTCAGTCGGAAATGGTCGGAACATAATGAAATCTTGGCGCCTAAAGAATTCTTTTCGTTGATGATTAATAAATTGTTTTTTTTTTGTTGTCCATGAAAACCACAACATGAGACATTGAAGAAAGGATTTGACGTTTTGTTTTGTAGGTAAAACTTCAAGGACAAAAGGCACTATTTTTCGATGACTAATTGGAAGACCCAGGTTACTATTTTATTTTTGGAAGGAGGATATTATATTATATATTCTGTAAATAAACACAACAAAAACGGAATCCTTCATTGAACTCTCTTTACTCAATAAGATTAATATCTAAGAACGGATCCCTTTTTCAAGGATGTTTGTCTTTCTAGTTTTCTCGAGTAATAGGACTAACTTAATGTAAGGCCACGTGGAATCTCGTTAACTTCAATGGGAAAAAATTTTAAGAAAAACAAACTCAGAGACTACTTTCTAGGACAGTTTTTCTTTCTATATAGTACAACTTCCTTGGCAAGATTAACTTTAGCTCGACGTCAAATTATATAAATTGCGAAAACTTCCTTTTTCAAAGTAAGTAAGTTTCTCAGAAAGTCTTCTGTTGCAGGCTCCAGTTCCCTTTTCACCATTTCACAAATAAGACTCTTGGGGTGAATTTCATCACTAAGTGCAACTTTGCGATACTTTTCGGGTGATTTTATATCGTCATGTACAGGAACACGAATCCTTTACAAGTTTGTCCAAGTACTGCTAAAGTGCTTCTTTGAGTAAAGCAAAAATACCAAAGATTCCGACGTTAACAGGCATCCGATATGCAAATGAAAGTCTTCTAAACAGCAGCGGTCTGTTTCACAGGGTGAAGAGTCGAAACTTTGAATTTGAAAATGCAATCTGAACGTGAGAAATGGCCGGATTTATTGCTTCAACGAATACTCTTGATGTACTGAACTAGAACTTTTGGTGCAGAGAAATTTGCATAGGGAAAAGGGGATTTTAACGAAGTAAAGACTTACTGCAGTTAGTTGTGAGCTTTCAGCAGGATTCTTGTGGTGTTTACAATGCTAAAAAACGAGGAGAAACTTTCAAGGAGTCCAAGTGGCACGTGTCCTTGAGTTCCACTGCAGCCTAATGGAGTCTTGCTTTTAATGTGGAAGAAAGGAGTGAGAACTGCTTCGGAATTAAGAAATAGAAACTTAAAAGCCCACAAATTAGCATATTTAATGTATTCGAGTGAGGCACAGATGCAGACAAGTTTTTCAATTATTTGCTGAGTAATTTGCTTAGGTCCAATCTGTTTCAAGTGGTTGCGTAGTTCTGATATGTCTACGGGCTTCATTTTAATTTTCCAATTAGTATTCTTGACATGTCGTCGACATGTTCTGCTCATGATAATTAAGAATAATCACAGTCGAAAATCTTTAATAAGAAATACTTGAGGATTTGTTCGACATTGTGAGTTTTATTAACTTCTGTTTTGTTTTTGTTTTCAGGTAAGTTACATTGAGACCACATACGTAAGTACTGAATTTTTAAAAAGTAGAATAAAGAAAGGATCATATGTTTTTATTATGATCCAATTATTTGGATATTTCACGAACATTGCGTGTTTTTGTGACTTAGAACAGGAATATTATATTAGATGAAATACATCAAATATTAACAATTTTTTGAAGGATATGTTATGGGTTTATCTGTGAAGGACTTGTTGGCTATCATTAAATTGAACTATTTTACCAAATTTTGTCATATCTAGTCAGAACAAATGATAAATGCCAGGGAACCTCTTTAAATCCAAGTCCCCACTTTCGTCTTTGTTTTATGATTTTAAATTGAGATATCCTGGAATAAGTTTAGATATTGTATCGGTTTTTTTTAAATAGGGTTTAACCCATTCGAATTCGCATTTCTTTTGTTTATTTTTAAGCTAGAAGCTCAGGAAACTGTAATAAAAATTCTATAAAGCATAACACAACCTTGTTACTTCATTAATGAAGTAATGAATACATTTTGTACTAGATTAATCCGAACTGGAATATTTTCTAGCTGTTCTAGTAAGACTGCTCAGAAAAATTAGTTTTAAAACTATTCAGCCTTTTTCCTATAAAATTATTCACAAAATATGTATATCGAAATGAGCGCCACATCATATTGCCATCATTTTTCAAATTTCAATGAATATTTGTTATTTAGAGCAGAAACAAAAAAGTCCAGCCTGATATCACGCTCTTTCTATAGAACGCAATCAACACTGAATTCCGTTTCCGGTCATCAAGTTGGTAAACAATTTTATGAAATTCCAAGATAATTGAATTCAGAGATATTTTGGCTTCCGTCCCGTATGATCATCGTTAATCTCCCACGTGGATTTCCATTATAACACACTTCCCGGCAATTCATATAAAATTGATTTCTCCGGAATTCGTTCATAAATTCCTTGGCAATCACTTTCCTGGAATTGTTTCCTATTCGGCCATCATCCATTAGCTACTTACGTACGCCACACATGCCCAAAAGTCATGGAGAAATTCTTCT
>QYTT01079657.1:20473-31695 GCA_006980735.1 Dasypogon diadema
TATTTTACCAAATTTTGTCATATCTAGTCAGAACAAATGATAAATGCCAGGGAACCTCTTTAAATCCAAGTCCCCACTTTCGTCTTTGTTTTATGATTTTAAATTGAGATATCCTGGAATAAGTTTAGATATTGTATCGGTTTTTTTAAATAGGGTTTAACCCATTCGAATTCGCATTTCTTTTGTTTATTTTTAAGCTAGAAGCTCAGGAAACTGTAATAAAAATTCTATAAAGCATAACACAACCTTCGGAATAGTTTAATCGAAGAATAATAAAATTCGCTGGCATCACTGACATGGTAATGCAAAGGGTAAGGTAACACAGACTGTTATTGCCAGTGTAATGCAGTCTGTATTGTATCACAGATATTTGTATTTTCTTGTTCATTTATGTTTGTTTCTCACTTTTGAGTGAATGCTTTCGGATGATTATCAAAACAAAGAAACAAAGTATAATGGCAAAAGATTAAATACTTAAATTGAACCTTACTTGCAAACTTAAAATTTCTTCAATGAATCAATTAAAGAATGATGTACCAAAAAGTAATTAATGAATTTCCAATGACGTCTTTGGGTGTTGGGAATATATAGTAGTGTGCGTGTGTTTGTTACTTCATTAATGAAGTAATGAATACATTTTGTACTAGATTAATCCGAAGTGGAATATTTTCTAGCTGTTCTAGTAAGACTGCTTAGAAAAATTAGTTCATGCGATTGACAAAGGTCTGACATCCACACAGAAAAATTGTCAATAAGTCTTTCGAGCTCGAATGCAGAACGAAGTCAGAGAAAGTACGATCCATCCTGAAAAGGTGGAACTTACCAGTCCTATAAGCCGTTAGGTCTTCCTGGTGCCGGGGTACTTATTCACAACAGAATTGCACAGAATAACAAACCAAACTATATTAGTAATTCTGCAGATGATGAAACTAACAACTAACCTCAGTCTACTCTATATCCATCAAAGAGAACAATAGCCCACCAATACTTCAAAGCTTACAAAGCATTGTAATCTGCCGTATAAGCGTAAAGATTGAAAGATACAATGTTGATTTTAAAACTATTCAGCCTTTTTCCTGTAAAATTATTCACAAAATATGTATATCGAAATGAGCGCCACATCATATTGCCATCATTTTTCAAATTTCAATGAATATTTGTTATTTAGAGCAGAAACAAAAAAGTCCAGCCTGATATCACGCTCTTTCTATAGAACGCAATCAACACTGAATTCCGTTTCCGGTCATCAAGTTGGTAAACAATTTTATGAAATTCCAAGATAATTGAATTCAGAGATATTTTGGCTTCCGTCCCGTATGATCATCGTTAATCTCCCACGTGGATTTCCATTATAACACACTTCCCGGCAATTCATATAAAATTGATTTCTCCGGAATTCGTTCATAAATTCCTTGGCAATCACTTTCCTGGAATTGTTTCCTATTCGGCCATCATCCATTAGCTACTTACGTACGCCACACATGCCCAAAAGTCATGGAGAAATTCTTCTGGAGCGATGGATGAATCTTGAAATGTATCGAATCAGTTTAACTTTTTGGCCATAATCTTCTAGGGCCCCGGTGGTTTTCCGCACACAGATATATATCTAGATACTATATGATGCGGCAGCTGTACAAGAATTAGTTGGGATTAGATCCATTTCCTAGATTGCCTTAAACTTCTGCCGCTAATTTAATACTTGCAGAGTTACAAAGTTATCGAGCATACTGAACAAATTCAATCAAATCTATCTGAATCATGTCATCAGAAAAATTACCTCCCAGAACCCAACATTAAATCATCTTGGAAAAAGGACGGCTTCCAGGAAGACCTTTTCAATAACTGCAATCAAAAGAGCTACAGAAAATTACTTGAGGAACGAAATGAATGTTGCTTGCAGGAAACTTTTGAATATCCTTGAGCCTGAGCTTTTAAGAGTCTTATCACAGTGTGCCCATTGCCCAATATTAATAGTGAATCCACTCGGGAATGGAGATTTATATTGCAGCAGAAAATCGATTGGGGTTTTTGGTTAATTCCGTTCGCATATCATTCCAGCGCCATTTAATATTGGTAGAGTACTTTCATATACATGCTTTGCACATTTTAATCTATATCGCAGGGTACCAATTTCGCAGATTTTCCACATTTTCACACACGGTTAGCTAACGTCCAATCTTTCCAGATTGAAAGCCCTTTACAGATGAGTTGTAGTATGAATTTCGTAGCAGGATTGAAGGGATAATGTGCTCAGTATGGTGGAAATTCCGATATGTCTAATAATATATTAGAATTTGAGATTTTGAACTTTCTGCGTATTATTACAAGTCGAAAATTTGCATGTGTAAATGCGTTATGTATTTGATTTGATCTGATTTTATTTACACATTTTGAATTGAATCGGTTTTTTTTTTCTGCACTTTTTTGGTTTATGTCATTTTTTAAAAATCTAGATTCTGAATTTTTTTTTTGCTTTGTTTCTATCTTTAATATTTTGTTGGAGCTCCTACTTACCTGTGGCAATATAATCTTCAACAAAAAATGTTTTTGCAATCAAAAGCTATTTTGAAAACATTTTTTAGAAATGATTAGACTACCGCAGCAAATGACAGGTATCTCTAAACCTCATCGTATATATCCAGCATGCTGACTTCAGCGTGAGGCACTTTAATGCGCACACTTTTCTACATTGCTATGCAACACCACCGTTTTTGATCTTTTCATCAACATAATGCTTATACGTCAGCTTCGAATCCAGCTATAACGCCAGGTTTTTGGCCTAGTGAAAGTGGATAAGGTCTTACAAGATTCGCTATAGCTAGTGATAAAGACGATGATGGTGAGTTAAATAACAAGCATCAAGCCAATTTGATTCTTGTGGAAAACTTCGAAATTTCCAGGAAGCATGGTATACCTACCTCGCTTACGATGGTTGTTCATTTTCTAGGCGATGTTCGTTAATGATAATAATCTGAGTATCAGAGTAGAGAAGGTAGAGAATGCCAGCTTTACTACATATTTAAAATTGCTAATTTTTCCCCATTATATTTTCGGTCAGGAAAAAGATATTTTTTACATCATTCTGTTCTACAGTATCTGAAATAATTTTCCAGATTATCTGCTTTTGTCACATTTTTCATTTTTTATTCAAATTATTCCAAAAGTAGGTCATACAATAACTAATGACGTCTGTTTATTTTGCCTGCTTATGGCAAGATAAACGATTTATCTGTTATAACCGGTTTGAATTTTCCAAGAAATTACTGCCAAGGAAGAAAATATTCGTCCTATAAACTCTGAAATCATAACTGCCAAAACAAAGATAAATGTTTGTTGAAATTTGCATTTTTTCTGCTGTTTCGAAAATTATGATGTCTGGAGTCTTAGCGCCAGGATAATTCATTAAATTTACATAGCTAAACGCAAACACCTAGTCACAAATTGCCTGTCTCATAAAAATGAAAAATCTAGAGATAAAAATGGATGTTTTTCTGACGATAATGAGTCCACCTACTTTAACGATTTTGGTGGATTTTTAGCGCATTAAACGAATTTCATCCCGAAATTAAAATCTGCTTTGGATTTTTTACAGACGACGCCATTCTGTCCACTGGAACTCTGACAATTTTGCATTTTTTCCATGCATGAGACTCGTTTAAGTGTTTCTCCAATTTATCTCTTGGTTCCAGTCTTCTTTAAGAGAAAGCATAGTCACAAATTTCATTGCGAGGCTCCTTTAAAAAAAAAGAATAGGAGAAAAAAATGTACAGTGCAATTGCAGGACAAATGCTCACCATTATAGCAAACCATATTTCATCCAGCAGGAAGATTGCCAACTCGGACCTGGAATGAGAAATGTTATTTGCCCAATGGTCGCCTGAAAAAGTTGACAAAATCCACAAGCCCCACTTAAAACAGGCCAACCAAATTGCGGGATGATTTTGTTTTCTGGCATGAGTGGTTCGTTAGTCAACTTCACTAGCACAAACCACAATAATTTCCATTTCAGCCCCACGAGCGTTTTTCTTAGGGTAGGGCCTGCCTGCCATAACTAGATCTCCTCCTCGATATCGTACTTGGGTCCTTGCTTATTCAACTGTTCGAACGCAGCAGCAGCAGCAGTATAATCCGCTTGAATAAACTGCTTTGCAAGGAGGTATAAAGAGAAAAATCTCAGAACAATATAAAATAAATCAAACTGTTAAGTGGTGCTACAAGGACAACGATTCCACCCCCTTTCGACCATGGGAGGGACAGATACTGCGTTATGGAAATGTTGTCGGATTACGATTATGACGGGTACTTACTGCCACGGTCCTCGGAGATATCGAAGAGCTGACTTACGGATTTTTCCTGAACAGGGGTGCTCCTACTAATTGAATTGATCCCCGCCGTTTTTTTTAAAGATGACAAGAGCGTTTTTAAATACAAATTAATGGAGTCGAAGTTGCGGAAGGACGTTTAATTTTCGCTGTAAATTAGACTTTAAAATGTGTTTACTCCATTGACCGTGGCGGGGGAAATTACTTGCTAGTGGGAGGGTTTATGTTAGGTTTTGTAATAAAAGTTTAGACGTAAATAAAGTCGCCCATTTCCATTTATTTACGTGGAAAGTGGTCTCTGGAAAGTATATAAAAATGCCTTGGGACACATTTGGACAATTCGAGTTCGGAAATTTATGGAATCTAATGGATAGATGGAAGTTTATTAGGAGGATGAAAAATGGAACACGTTTTTTTGCATTTCTTTTTGAAAAAAAAAACATATTAATGGAACTCGAATATCGGAGACGATTTTATGTTATCTCGTACTTGTTTTTTTTTTATATGTATACTGCTAAATGTTGTAAATATCATTTTATTTTGTGTTTAATGCTCTGACGGATTATGGATGGAATCCCCAGTGGTGTTACTAGTATCCGACCTATGGGTCACTTTGATGGTTTTACAGTTGTAATCGCATTAGAAGTTGCAACCACTGATCTTGTTGAATTTTCTTACAAGCGAACTTGTGGTTACTATTTAACAATAGTATCGCCTGTGTATAATAGTTAAACATTTGCAACTGACTGGTTTTTTGATTGGTCTTTTTAATGTTATACCAAATTTAATGTGGTTGGTTAAAAAGTTTTTGCGGGAGTCTCTCTGGTAGTTACTTGGAGAGCCTTACGGTATTGACGAAAGAGCTTGTTTAAATTCCGTCCTAGCGAGTTCTAAGTCTCAGTACCTTTCAAACCCCATCTCCATGTATCATCCTATAGGATTTCCATGCGTTTGAGATGGTATTCAAAGCTCCCGTGCTCAGTAGTCCGTGAGACCATCCATCTTAGTAGTAGTCGTCCCTCCATATTTATAACTTTTCTTCTTTCTTCTTGTCGGTTCGCTCGACGGCATAATTTCTTTTCTAGATTGTCTTATTTTCCCACTGATTTTGGTATTCCCTTACCCTACTTCACCAGGCAATGACAAAATATGGTTTTGGGCCTTAATGCTCCATAGCCGCCCCCCGCTTTTTGAAGATGTTAGATCTTTCATTCCCTTCAAAACCTCTGTGCCCTTTAATATCACAATTTTAGTTTTAATACATATTCCATCTCAAGAGATGAATTCACTTCTGCCCGATCCATGCATCTGACCGCTGTTTGTTTATTCGGTGCTATAAGAATTTTTGCATTCTCGCACCCCAACCAAGTCTCCTGATCTCCACTGTTATATTTGTAACAATATAGATCCGGTGGTATCAGATTCAGAAGAATTTCGAGCCCAGCTATGATTCTGGTGTTAAAAGCGTCCATAGTCCCTATGCTGGCCATCCTTTAGACCTTATCCACTTGCTGCCTAAAGGTTAGTTGGCATACGCTAGGCCACCAGACCACCATTGTATATATCCAGTGTGTTGACCACAGTGAGGTACTCCACTACGAACTTCTACGAACTTTTCTACATTTGTGCAAGGAAGCAACTGTGGCATTTCGCAGGAAAGGAGTTAAGATCCCTCCTTGTAGATATCCTTTTATGATCCCTGTCATAGCACCCGCGGAGCCCGGTTTTACCAAAAACTCTGGTAGCTACGGTCCTATGTCGTAGAGATCTGAGTTGATGTTAAGAGCTGCTTGATGTCATCCGTCATCATTGTCCATGTAAATGATACTTGGAGCCATTGATCTTTGAGACGAGAAGGACTGCGCTGCATGACATTCACGTGCAGCTTCTACAGGTTTGCCCGGCTTTTGTTCCTTTCCTGGCACCGACTCGGTGAATCTGTGCCTCGAAATTCCATGACTGAACCATACAAGGAAGCATATTCTTCAAATAGTAACGTCGTTTAGAAAGTAGTCAACTTCGGGCATATCATTTCTTAACAAGTGAGTGTTCAAGGGTATCTTCCGCTTTTTAGCAGTTAGTTACTTTTCTAGCAGGTAACATTTTCTACTAGGGTATCATCTAATAAATAGATTTGTTCAGCAGGCAGGTTTATCTCTAGTAAGTGATGTTTTCGATGGCTTTATCATCGTTGATTATCGACCCTTCTTCATCGCAAGAGGACCAGGGTTTGAAGCTGTTACAGCTAGTCATTGTTGACCTAGGACCATCGTGATTGCCAACCTTCTTAACAGCGAACCTATCATTACCTCTAACCTGCGTGAACCTGTGAGGAGCAAAGAATTTGGAGTGAATTTTCAAGAAATTACTAAATTGGGTCTTTTTTATAGCCACCAAATCACCCACTCGAATAACATTGAAGGCCTAACATTTACAGTTCAAGACGCAAGAAAAATTTGAAGTGACGCTCTTTCAGATTTATTGATTACATTTCAAAAGTTTATTACATGGCAAAAAAGTGGATGATGATTTTGTAATGCATATATTTCTCAGTGCCTTATAAAATCTGCAAAGATACTCAATCTCAATACTAAATAATGTTTTCATTTTCTACAGAGGAAATCCTCTTCCCAGGATTAATGTCTGGAAATGACATTCATCATGTACGGGACTTAAGAGCTACTTGGAAGAATCTTTTAAGGTCGTTCTTAATTTTCTCAGTTGGTTGAGAATTGAATGGCACTTTTCATAAGCAATTTTACCAAAGGTATCTACATCACAGTCACAGAACACATTAAAACGAAACCTAATAGCCTTCGGGTGCTGAGAGAATTTCCTACTCTTTAACGAATAAAAAAGTTATGACTTTCATTGAAGGTTAATTATAAATACAAGACATGTATCTATGTTAAAATTCTGTAAAGAACTGATGCATCACATCGACCATTACCATGGAGCAAATAGTTAATTAAAACTGAAAATTCTCGATTCAATTTGTATTTTCCATCAGAGCTGGAAAAGCGAATAAAAGGAATTTTCGTAAATGGAAACAAATTTGTTACTTTGGGAATGTTTTCATCTCACATTTAGCTAAATGGAAAGAGACAACAAAAATTCCACTCGACACAGATATAAATTTCTGTTTCAGAAGTAATCAAAGAGCAATTTGTGTCACACTGCATGAATGATGGTAGATTGGTAGTAGATTCCCGGTATAGGGAGCAGATGGGTTCAGTTCGAATAAGGAAATATTGCGATATTAAGCACAGCACAACGATCAATACTAATCAGAGGAACACGAATTACAGTAGTAATGACTTCCCTCCTATGTGACAATCTGCAGTCATAATATTTTCTCATATTTCTCAATGTCGAAAGATTAAAACGTTCAAAGGGAGATATCTTGATGGGAACTAGTTCATTTGCTGTCAACATAACTCTATCACAACATCTACGGCTGTCAGGATGTGACTTCAGCGAAAAGATGTTGGTGGGAGAAAAAACGTAATGATATCTGAAATAATATTTTTTCGTACTGATGACAGGAAGGTAATTAGGTTTTTGTAAAAGAGAAAATTTGTCCCTAAGTAAGAGTCTGTATAAAGCAAATGAAATGTAAACCAGAGTCTCAGATATTTGTGACGAACCAAATACCAAAATATTTTTCTTTGAATTGGTTATCATGCAAACGAAACGACACAAGATTGAAGAGTAAACAGCCGTAGGGAGTGTGTGCGATTGGACGATCTGTATCAACTACTGTAAAGTCATCTCTTCTTCGGCTACTAGGAGTAGCTGCATAGATTGAGCGATGCCACAAAAGTAAAGCGTCCAGTATTGTTTAATAGAAAAGAGACGTGACTTGCAGCACGATAATGCTTGACCTCATACAACTTTCTGAACTGAATAGAAATTAATGGATCTGAACTCAGTGGTACTTGACTTTTCATTGTTTACTCCTGACTTAGCACTGTCAGGTTACTATTTGGTTAAATATTTAAAAATGGGGTATTTGAGACACTGCAGGAATATTTTGCATCAATGACCAAAGAGTTTTATATAGGTACTAGAAAAGAATATAAAAGATGCCAGAAAAATGAAGTGACAAATTCTGAATATGTGGGATTGGATATTTATCCGGGAATGTTATCGCATTTAATTTTCTGTAATCTCCACAAGGTCTCCAATCCATTGTATTTTTCTTTGGTAGCGTGTGTAGTGCAGAAACTACAGAAGATGAAGAAATTTTGCATAAATTTAACTTTATCATTTGATAATTGTCCACTATGACCATATTGTCAAATTTAATATATGGAAAAATCGAATATGGAATAACTGAAAGATCTGCTCGAGTATCTATTATAAAGTTTAATTTATTTTCCTTATCATATATAAAAGGTCTTTTAGAATTCTTGAAGCAATTAGTATTTAAGAAAGCTGACGAGATATTTAGTTTTTTGAAAAAGTAGAACATGAGGAACTACATTTAGTCGCTTTGTGTTCAAAATTGAAATTATACCGACAATTTTTCTTTTCATTATTAGTTTTATTATTATTATATCTTCCCAAACTAGGAGATCTACTCCTAAATCTAAAATCCGAAGAATTTCTAAATTGATTTCTTCCATTAAAAGAATTATTCGATGGAATAAACGAATTATTTAAATTAAAATTGTTTAATAAATTTTGTAAAGTACTTATATTTTTTTCTAACTAATTTATTTGATCAAAAAGAAAATCATTTTGGAAATTTTTATTATCATGAAATTCATTAATTTTTGAAAATTGTTTTATTTTTAATGCTTCAAAAATTTTATCTGCCAAATACGTGAGTTCCTCTAAACTTTGTCTTCCTGAAGACAAGAGGGATAGGGATGTATACATCTTTTGGCAATTTTTTCATCAAAAGTTTTTTAATCAAGTCTTGATTAAAAATTGCCGAAGCACCAGAAATCCTTTCCATGTTCCAGAAAAGTTTTCCTATCATCTAATTTCGGAAGAATATAATAGTTACTCAAGTTTTCTTTCCTCCGAATCTGTGAATCTACTTAGTAAGATCTTTTTTAGATTCTCGTATTTGTTATTTGAGGCTCCTGGACTTTGAATAACATGCAGGACCTCAGTGATAACATCAGGAGGTAATGCCAAAATGACATATTCATATTTCGTGTTATCAGCAGAAATATTTTTATTACTAAACTGCGCTTCTACTTCTGGGCAGTTAACCCCAAAACTAATTTAATACCAGTAGCACTAACTCGTGTTAACACCTATTTAATTTTAAAAATTCCTTTTTCTTTTTTTTCTCTTTTCTTTTCAAAACTGGATACTCTTATTTGTATTTTATGTTTAAGTCAATATTTATATTTAAAAAAAAAACTGAATTGTTGAAATATATTTTTATATACAATTTTTAGAGATAAAAATGAATAAAATTTTATTAAAAATAGAAAAAATGAAAATTGAAATTGTTTTTTTGTGTTTTATGTGAAAAAATTTTCGAGAATATTTTTTTAAACAATCTTATTTCTTTTTCTTAAATACCTTAATTCTTTTCCTTTACTCTGTTTCTCTTTTTTTCTTTTTTTTCAAAATTTTTGAAGTTTTTGTCTTCTTTCCTGAATTTTTTCTTCTTCTTTTTTGATTTCTTATTTTTTTCTTAAAATTTTCTTTCTTGATTTTCCTTGTTGATTTCTTGAAACCTGTTGTTAATGTTTTTGGAAGACGGTCACCAATGACACAAACCTAAAGTCTCAAAGCTGGTTTCTTCTGTTCAAATTTTCAGGATAATCTCTGGCAAGTATTTCAAAGTGCTTGTGAATACTCTGAATGTATGATTTTAATTTATCTCTTTAAATTTTTCCTTAAAATTTGCTACCTGCATTTTGATACATAATTAAAGATTTTTCAAAAGTAAAATATATTTTTATGTATTAAATTAATGATGTAGCATACTGCTACATTATTATAAATATACAAAATCACAGCGGATCCAGGATCGATCCCTGTGGTATCCCATTCGGTATTATCAGTGAACCATTAGTACTAGAATCGTTAACAATTCATAATGCAGAATGTAGTGAATATGAACAGATGTATATGAAATCTCTCAGCTATTTTCTGGTGGATATCCCTAGTAATCCATGGTCAGGGATGACTTTGATTTGTGAAAATCTTTAAGTGGATGTATTCATAACAAACACCAACGAGAAAATTCGGTAAAATTCTAACCTTAACAACTAGTATCAACCAATTTTTGCAAATTAAATTTTTTGTTTTTATTTATGTTTGTTTTCCTCCTTTAAATATTCCACGATTGTTGTACTTAAATAGCAACTAAGAGTTATTACTTTTTACTTAAATAAATTTTCCAAAGCCAAGCAGAATGAGCAGAACCTTCAAAATATAATACAATAAAACAAAACATGTAACAACTATTTGCAAAGATACTAAAGGAATTCACCTTACTCATGGCGATTGCACTAGTAGCATACTTTATTCAAAACTTTCTATCGAAACATGTAATATCATTAAAACTCTGACGTGTAGGAGATGCCACATCACATACACATCCTGAATAAAATTTCTTAAAAATATCTATAATCTTACTGGCATTCTATCTCGACAGTAAATTGAATTTGAAATTCAAGGCGAAAGCAGAAATTTTCAATTTCTCCAAAAACTAGTTACCACATATCGGATCAAGATTAAAATCGATTTTCGTAAGTAAGTTATCTCAGATATATTTCCAGGTGGATCACAACACTTCAGTCTGGGAATGTGAAGCTCGTAGTGTTACAGTGTCAGGGAAATTATTTTCTAGAAATGTGATCCCTTCCAGGTTCGTCCATCTAGTCCAATGAACACTGAACGGAATGCGAACAAAATACATTAACTGAG
>QYTT01079657.1:31715-43886 GCA_006980735.1 Dasypogon diadema
GAAGAATTTCTAAATTGATTTCTTCCATTAAAAGAATTATTCGATGGAATAAAAGAATTATTAAAATTAAAATTGTTTAATAAATTTGTAAAGTACTTATATTTTTTTCTGACTAATTTATTTGATCAAAAAGAAAATCATTTTGAAAATTTTTATTATCATGAAATTCATTAATTTTTGAAAATTGTTTTATTTTTAATGCTTCAAAAATTTTATCTGCCAAATACATGTGTTCCTCTAAACTTTGTCTTCCTGAAGACAAGAGGGGTAGGGATGTATATATCTTTCGGCAATTTTTTCATAAAAAGTTTTTTAATCAATTCTTGATTAAAAATTGCCGAAACACCAGAAACCCTTTCCATGTTCCAGAAAAGTATTCCTATCATCCAATTTCGGAAGAACATAATAGTTTTCTTTTCTCCGAATCTGTGAATCTACTTAGTAAGATCTTCTTAAGATTCTCGTATTTGTTATTTGAGGCTTCTGGACTTTGAATAACATGCAGGACCTCATTGATAACATCAGGAGGTAATACCAAAATGACATGTTCACATTTCGTGTTATCAGCAGAAATATTTTTATTGCTAAACTGCGCTTCTACTTGTATAAACCAAGCTTGATAATTTAATAGCAGTAGCACTTAACTCGTGGTAACACCTGTTAAAATATATTTTTATATATATTTTTGCAAGATAAAAATGAATAGAATTTCATTAAAAATTGAAAAATTGAAATTGTTCTGTTTTTTTTTGTTTTATGTGAAAAATTTTGTCTGATTTTTTTTAAGTAATCTTATTTCTTTTTTTTTATTACTTTAATTCTTTTTATTTACCCTGTTCCTCTTTTTTTTCTTTTTTCTTTTCAAAATTTTTGAAGTTTGTGTCTTCTTTCTTGAATTTTCTTCTTCTTTTTTGATTTCTTATTTTTTTCTTAAAAGTTTTTTTCTTTATTTTCCTTGTTGATTTCTTGAAACCTGTTGTTAATGTTATTGGAAGTCGGGGTCACCAATGACACAACCCTAAAATCTCAAAGCTGGTTGCTTCTGTTCAAATTTTCTAATCTTACTGCACACTTTTATTCACTTTTACTTCTCAATAATTTTTATATAAATTCATTTATTTTAATTATGTTATAAGCAAAAGTTTAAAAGAAAACTCAATAATCTTTATTTTGTCTCTTTACAATCTCATTTCTAATATTTTTCTATGTATTCAGGATAATCTCTGGCAAGTATTTAAAAATGAATGTATGATTTCAATTTATCTCTTTAAATTTATCCTTAAAATTTGCTACCTGCATTTTGATACAAAAATAAAGATTTTTCAAGAGTAAAATATATTTTTATGTATTAAATTAATGATGTAGCATACTGCTACCAGTTATTTATAAATATACAAAATCACAGCGGATCCAGGATCGATCCCTGTGGTATCCCATTCGGTATTATCAGTGAACCATTAGTACTAGAATCGTTAACAATTCTTAATGCAGATTGTAGTGAATATGAACAGATGCATGTGAAATCTCTCAGCTATTTTCTGGTGGATATCCTTAGTAATCCATGGTCAGAGATGATTTTGATTTGTGAAAATGTTTAAGTGGATGTATTCATAACAAACATCAACGAGAAAATTCGGTAAAATTCTAACCTTAACAACTAGTATCAACCAATTTTTGCAAATTAAATTTTTTGTTTTTATTTATGTTTGTTTTCCTCCTTTAAATATTCCACGATTGTTGTACTCAAATAGCAACTAAGAGTTATTACTTTTTACTTAAATAAATTTCCCAAAGCCAAGCAGAATGAGCAGAACCTTCAAAATATAATACAATATCAAAACATGTAACAACTATTTGCAAAGATACTCAAGGAATTCACCTTACTCATGGCGATTGCACTAGTAGCATACTTTATTCAAAACTTTCTATCGAAACATGTAATATCATTAAAACTCTGACGTGTAGGAGATGCCACATCACATACACATCCTGAATAAAATTTCTTAAAAATATCTATAATCTTACCCCTGGAAAACTGGCATTCTATCTCGACAGTAAATTGAATTTGAAATTCAAGGCGAAAGCAGAAATTTTCAATTTCTCCAAAAACTAGTTACCACATATCGGATCAAGATTAAAATCGATTTTCGTAAGTAAGTTATCTCAGATATATTTCCAGGTGGATCACAACACTTCAGTCTGGGAATGTGAAGCTCGTAGTGTTACAGTGTCAGGGAAATTATTTTCTAGAAATGTGATCCCTTCCAGGTTCGTCCATCTAGTCCAATGAACACTGAACGGAATGCGAACAAAATACATTAACTGAGAAAGCTCTCCATAATTTCATCTAAAGTTATAGAGGGTTGCATGAAGGTACTGGGGAACGAACGACGCAAGTATGAAATTCCATTAGAAATTATTAAATCCTCTCGAAAATTTCAAGAAGGAACACAGTTCTAGGACTACTAAGAGGTTCAGTATTCCACTTGAGTAGGACAAGAATTTATTACGAAGTCGAGTTGAATTTCAAGAGATGAGAAAACCGCCGTGTCTTTCTTGTAATATCGCCAATTAAAGTTTTATGTTTGAGTTTGAAGCTCTTTTGATGGTCAATAGCACTCAGGGGATTACAACTTTTATTATTGAAATAATTCAAGAGTTGGTGAAAAGACATTCTTGTGTTTATTTAAGGAATCGAGAGAGCAAGTCTGAGAGCTCTGAACCGTAACTAAGCTGAGTAAAGACGAATTTTCTGTTTGATAATTTCTTTGATTAATTCAGGAGTAGAAGAAGTTGGTAACAAAGACAAAGAACTTCGGAGACTTAAGGCTTAGTGTGTAGAAGTTGTTCATTATAACTTTATCAATTGAAGGCTCGCAAAGGAGTTAGTGGCTCTATGAATAATTCTTATAATTCATGAGATCCCAGGTCACCACAAAACTTTCCAACGATTGAGGTTTGTCGTTTAACAGCAGACTAACCAATAGAAGCCTCTGAGAGTTTAGCCATATAACTTAATCGTAATCGATGACTCCAGTAATTATTATTAACTCAAGATTCAAGTCTCGAGAGTAAAGGAGTCAACTTTGATATTCCATAGAAAAGGATATAATAAGGATATAATGCCATAATTTTTAACGTGTTGTCCACCCATCTCTCTTCTGCGGTTATCATCTGTGCTACCTCACACCGTATTATTTAACGTTACATCCTCTATAAGGAGTAGTTCTAAAGAATCATAAGATAAGGCCACGAAAACGACAATTCCCCATAACCATCCCTGGGTACCCTAGGGTCTGGCGTACACATAGTAAAACCATCATAACCATCACATGTTATGATCCTGGTCTCCTCCTCGACTTCCACAGATAGTGAATCCTGATCCCACCTTTGTGGATGCAGATTTTCTATAATGGATCTCTATCCAATACTTCCTTCACAAAGCAGCGAAGCATCATAGCCTATACCTCCCTACAGTAGTGCAGACGAAGCTGACAAATTAGTAAATCGTGATATGGGCCGACTTTCATGTGTTCGGCAGACCTCCTAGTACCTTTCGGTGCCATATTGTCTACTGCAGCCAGAATGTCTGACACGTCTTCTATGTCAAACCGTTTTAGCTTGTCTGTTGTCGACACGATGCTCAATTGTAACTCGTTGACGTCTTAGGAACCACCGACTTTACCATTTCTGTCGATCTTCTTGATGTCCTATTTTGATAGTAAATTAGCGTCTATATGACAAAGTTCAAATTAGTCTCATTGACAAAGAGACGACAGCTTTTTACAACCCTCCTTCTTTTCGAAAAGTGGTGCAGACCTATGAAAACTTTGTTGAGCACACATTTTCCTGGAAACCAATAAAAATTTACTATGCGGCTTCTGTCGTCTGAAACAGTATTTGCCTTTAACTAAATGCTAAACGATAAATTTTTCGTCTTCCTTTCAAGAATTAAAAGTGAAGCCACAGCCAGACGACAACATAAATTTGCACTATATAAAATTAGACTTTGCTCCCGGAAGTGTAATTTCCTGAATTCTTTTTTTAGTTCAAATTGTCTGCAGATGCATCAGCAACTTTGTGCAGCCACCCAATAGGAACATATTTAGCACATCACCATCACCAACCAGAATCAGTGCCAGAATTGATCATACTTGTCGGTTAGGCAATTTCTCCTATACGCACGCCTCCGAGAAAACTTTGTCGTGTCTTTTATTAAAGGAAACTTGCGGAAATTGAAGGGATTGAACTCGGCTAAAACGATGAGAATTCAGTTTATCTCCTTCCTTGCTGGGAATTTAATTTTTGCTTAGTACTTCCCCGTTCCACGAACTTTGGTATTATTGATTTGTAAGGGCAACTCCTAATGGCAAGTTAAACACGAAAACGAAAAAGGAACTTTTTCCTTGTTCATGGAGAAGTTCGAAGATAAACTACATGGAGCGTTGCGAAACTTAATTGAAATGCGGAACAACCGAAAAACCTAGAAAGTTTAGCTATACTTAATTCAGAAATATCTCTCGAAAAATTTCCCCTTTTCATTCAAAACTTGTCTAAAAGTTTCTTTAGCCAGAAATGTTTTACTTTGTATGAAAGTGTTAATAAAATGTCTGCGCAAAATTTTAAACGATTCAAGCTTAATACCTTTTCTCCCATTTTTTTTTTCCAGGTGAGTACGGAATTTATTAAATTGAGGAACTTTAGTTCTGGGCTTTAGGAAAGTTGCACGTGTAGGTAAGTCGTAAAATAAATATTACACGTTCAGGTTCACCATTTGAACGATTGGTTGCAATATTTCAACTTACAAGATACATAGTGAACTTTGTGATAAGATACAGAGTGAACTTTGTGGTTCATTTTTTATAATATATTTCAAAAGAACTTATATAGGGCTAACATATAATCCATATATAAAAATAAGAAAATTCCAAAAAACGAACTACTAAGAACATATTTTTATTAAATATTTAATCGGTTCAGAAGTTATAGGGTGATTACGAAAATTCTGATTTTGACGGTGCACGAATCCATTATTGTGTCGCTGCAGTCTAGTAACCAGAAAGTGGCATCAAAGGATAACTGATATCAATTCTTTATATTTGATATACTTCTAATCAGTTTTCCTTAAAAACTTTGTTAGTTAATATGCTCTTTTTCAAATAGCTCTCAAGCATTAAAAGCTGAATCTGACACGAAATTACGGGTATTAAATTTTGAATATGTGCAAAACCAAAACTATAATTAAAAGTATACATATGCCACTAATTGTAATCCCAACACTAACGCCTAGATCCTGAGGAACCGATACTGCAGGGGCTCTTGCCTTCCTACAAACTAGTCTCACTGTGAGTCCAACTTACGAAACCTCACGCAATCCTAGACTTTCCCACTACTCCAGAGCGTAGGGAACTCCATGGACAAAGCGCTGCACAGTGAAGAACTATAGTCTCGTCTTGCATCTTGGATGTAAGAGGACCCCAAATGCATGTTGTCATGCTTTTCTGTTGTATGTACTATTGTGCGACAATTTATGTGGGTGCAAGTTCTCGGTCCCAGTAGAAACGATACTCAAATTATGCCGAACGACGAGCGGACCAGCCGACATAATTAAGTCACGATTCTGTCCTCTTTAAATGGAAAGTAGAGCCTTCGCTCAACAACCCTTCGTCAATCGTGTTGTTATTATATTGACTGTTTAATATTTAGCAGGATATCCTCCAATACCTGTAAAAAATGTTTGTTCCAGCTAAAATGTTTCCAATTATGCCAGCCCAAACGTCAATACTAAACCTTTGTTAAAAGAACGTTTCGAATTTTTGGATTTTTTCGGCCCACGTGTACATAACCTGTGAACTCAAATCTTAAGCGGACTAACTATAATTTGATAGTAGGAAATCATATTTCACCAGCCTGTATGCACTGAACGCTGCCTCCTTTTTTAGATGAAGATGAAAGGTAAAGAGGTTTAGCGGCTACAGTAGAATATGTGGGGATAGTACGCGTAACTTCTGGACAAGCTAGTCTTTGGAGATTTTGTAGGCTTAATTTCAGTTCAGACCATAGGTTTTACAATTCAGAGACCATTTATTTTACAATTCACAAGTATAATCCTATACTTTTCAGAATTTTCCAAAAACATAAAAATAAAAATTGAAAATTCCAAGTGAGTCGCTGGCTTAGAATTAGGCTTAAATATTTGGTATCAGTTGAAAAGTGGTTCTTTCAAAGGTTGGAACTGTGTGGCAGAACTTTCTTCTTCTTGTAAGAGAGACCAAAACTATCTTTGGTGGGTTGACTGGCGAGTTGACTTGTTAGCATCAGTTGTTTACTATGATTGCATAATTTCCTGCAGCTTGAGAGCATAGTTTTGATCAACAGAATTGCTGAGATTGCTAAACCTCTTCTTATTAAAAGCTCCTTCAACATACACGAAAACATTAAGGCAATTTATTTTCCCTCGTAACACCATATAACTAAAACCATTGTCACTCACTTCTAGAGAATTAACAATAATCCAAGAAAGAATAAAATAAAACTATTAAATCCTGTCCACAAAGAAATTGTAATTTTAAAATCTAATCTTATTCGTACATTGCAAAGGATTTACTACGATTTTATGGGAAGATACATCTTGGAAATGCCATTTCAGCAAGAATCTTACGGATCTGTCAGCAGCCTTGGTATGCTGTAATGAGATTAAACAGGATTTACCCATTAATTGTTCATCCAAGTGTGGATTTGTGCAAAGATTAACATTATTGGTTTATCCTCCACCCAACAGAATAATTTCTCTTTATTTTCACTATACAGTCTTCAGTTTCCAGCGCACTTAACTTTGTGATTATTTTCATCAAGACATGAAACCGGAGAAATTGTTTTTGGAGTAAGTTCTATCTTAAGGGCGCTCTTCACATTATTCATCCCCAAGCAATTACCCCTGCATATAAAATTGTTTTATCCACCTTTTAATGAGTATACATGATAGGAGGGAATTTTCGTAAACATCTTGTTCAAAAATATGTGAATTTAAATTTTAGTATGGATTTCTTGAATATGACGTGGAAGCACACAAGTGCTACAAGAGAATAATGAAATCTAATAAAAGTCCAGCGCGTGTGGAAGAAATTTTATTAAATAAAATAGCCTTAAAAGTGAAACTCAAAGCAGACGCAAAAGTTGCTTTTTCTGTACATAAAACCTGGGTATAAAATAAATTAAAGTTAACAAAGTTAACGATCCTTCCGAATAAAACTTCAAGCGATACTGTTCAAGAATTTAAGCAAATTCCCAATTTGCTCGCCAACGAATTTTAATAAGGCAATAAAATCGTTATTTTACTCCAGGCATAAAAGTTTTTGGGACTCTTGTGTAAATAAGGTGAAAACTGTGACTTTTAACCTAAAAGTTTTGTGAACAAATTATAATAACTGACACTCCCATGGATCCTCATTTTTTGGTCCTGTTTAAATATTTTCAAGTCTGATAACATTTAGGGTTGCCACGTGTGGGTCTCCTGGTTGAAATAGGTTAAGGAGTTAAAAAGTTAAATAAGCAATTAATTGTCTGGGAAAATTTATTTTGCAACAATATTTAGAATTATGCAACGAACAGAGCAACTAAATGGAAAGAACTAAATTTTGTAGAATTTCGATGGTTTTCCGTTGTATTACAAATTCCTTTCTCAAGTTTAATCCAGACAAGTAGGCTAAGTCATAACTCTGTAGAATTGTTCCTCTGTAGGTGCGGGTTCGATCTCTGCAGAGGGCCCGGTGATTTATCTGAGTACCAGTGGTTGAGGCAATTGTACTGACTGATCGCACTTACGGAAGTTACGTAGTAAAATTCCATGTAAAAATTTGGAAATTAACTTGCAACATTTGGCAGGTTAAAATAATCCCCAACCTCCTCTCCCCCTAATTTCACTTCCACATGTGTGGGGTTGTCCCCTTGAAAGGAAAATATATATAGGAAGCTAACAAGTTTACAATTCTAAGAAAAAGTGCTTCCTTTCTGCCAAAAATTTGGATCAAAAATTTTACGTCGCGGTATCTTGTGTTGTGAAATTCGCTTATACATATTAAGCCTGGTATATAAACGTTTGCGTGAAGCACTTCTTACATTGATGCAGGAAGCCCAGGCACTTCATTGCAAAAGCAAAGATGTGAACCGTCCAACTAAAGTTTTTGGATACCTAAACCTGTAAGATGTTCCAATTAGAAGAGTTTGAAATGTTCACCCCATTAACGAAGGAAGGAGAAAGGGATTTGTGTTTCTTTTGAGAGAAATCAGACAGCCGGGAATTTTAGATGTATTAAACCCAATATAATTCACACTGCCCTAGGCGAGAATTTTATTAAATGATTCAATCATGCGTGCTCGTTTATTATCGATGTTATTATGGAGGGAGTTAGCAACTAATTCAAACGAGGATTCGAAATCAAGGATTGGATTGGAAGGGCAGCAAGAGAATGAGGGACACTATCGACCCTTGTGACACACCAGCGTTGATATTGTAAGCGTTGGAGATAACACGGTCCAAGGTAACACAGATGGGGCGATCAGAAAGGAAACCTCCAATACAAGTAAGAAGGGAAGGATTAAGACCAAGTTCTTGGGATTTGGCTAAATGGGCAGAATTTCAAACCCTGTCCTGTCCTTGATATTCGAGATATCGAAAGTAATCAAATCACGTCCGGATCGGAAGCCATATTGGTGATAGTGAATCAGTTTTAATGTCTCGAGGTGTTTTGTCAATTACAATATCGTTGATTGGTCTGTAGTTAGAGAGATCTCGTGCCTCTCCCTATTAAGAATTGACTTTAGACACGTCAAAGTTCGAAATCAATTTATAGACCTTGTGCGTGCGGCCCTTGTATAACGCCACGCGCAGAGGGAATTGATGGGTCCTGCACACTACATGGTAGTTAGGAACTTGCAACGAAATTAGCAGCTAGCAGATTTGCCCTTTCCAATCGATTCGTATATGCATTCCAATTATAGATGAGAGGTGACATGGAAGAAGTGATGAAATTACCATTGACGGACATAAGCGACAGAAATCTTTGCTGCTTTCTGAGAATGCAAATGTCCTTCTTCTAAAATTCTGGTCGAATTGGAATATAAAAAAATTTCCAGGGAAAATAATTAAAATAGATTGCCTAGGGTATAAATTCACTGGTATATGTGACCCAGTTTTTGTTTATTTCTAGTTGGAATATAAATACAATATCCAAAGTTTATATATTTGTATGAGAAATGAATACGAAATGTTTTACTTTCATTATTTTCACCTAAAACTTTTCTAAATCTACGCGTGGCATCCATGCCGCACGCAATGAAATCAATTATTAAAACAAAGTTTCTCACGAGACTGCTTCAAAAGCTTCTTAAATATTTCGAAAGAAAGAAATATTTATGGATTTTCCTTTTCAGAGCTACCTGAGTTCCATTTTGAGTTACCTGTAGGTACCTGGAAGTTTGTTCGAGAGGTGAATATATTGCATGGGAATTGCCATCGTGTACACGTGTATATCCTTTTCTTTGCTACTCTACTTTACCATTCCTTTAATAAAGCCAAGGTTCTTTCCTTATTCCAAAACAAAGTTATCGGTGTTGGATTTTTAATCCACAACGCAATTAGTACTTGATTTTAATTAGTTTTATGCTAATTTATGTTAGTTGTAGTGAGAGTTTGTAAGAACGTGTCCATTGAAATTCTGCTTCTCGTACAGATGAAAGTTGTTTGGGATTCTGTTGAATTTTAATTTAATTTCCGTGCACGAGGAATATTGTTGTGAATTCGAAGTGTTCCTTTTTAATGTTAAAATATGTAAAGATTTTAAGATCAACACATTGAATTTTTGGCATGAGTGCCTTGGGGGAAAATAAACATTTTAAATAGGGCAGTAATTTCCAAGCAGACATCAGATTCCTCTACTGTTTACGTTTGCCTTTCGAAGGATTTGTTAGTCATTTGTTTTTGTACACATAGATTGAATACGTCAAAAAGGCGTGAAATTTCTTAGGAGAAGAGATGCCTTATTGGTAAAGCAGCACCAGTGATAGCGGCATATGCTTTACATATTTAATTAAGAAATTCAGTAGTCATAGGAAGGATATAGTGGTTAATTCATGAATTCGGGAAATATCACATCAAGTCCACTATTATCATAATGCAATATGGCGCCTTTCCTATTTATAAACGCAGACCTTTTCTTGGACTTCCTAGGAATTAATTATACTGGCAGTACATTGTTCCAGTATGGATTGGTTGGTTCTTATATTTAATCGTTAGATATAGTGTTTTAAAAACTCATTTTTTCTCTTACTAGAATTATAACTTTAATTTACGAGAATTGTGTACATTTTTTGCCATAAAATGCTCTCTTACTTTAATTTATCTTTGTTTTTTGAAATAAATGAATAGTACCTACTACTGCTCCTGTGTTCACCTGTGATATATGTGTTTGCTGAATTAGTTGTTTTATCACACTGGGACACTATTATATGGTTTTCATATGTTCAAGTTGCAAATTAATGTGGGACCCATTAATATCTTGAATATATTCTCGCCGTGGGTGGCAATTACTATCTCATGTTACTTTTACCAACTTCGAATAAAGTGTGATTTTCTCCTATTTATTTATTTAGAAGCAACACAAGTGAATACAATTCATATGGTGTGAGGATTTTTTAGGTATAGCTATATCTTATGGTAGACTTGAGCTTTGGTGGGTAGGGCGGGCAAAAATCCTCCCAAATATTTGCCCTTTTGTGACTTTATATTGTTCTCTTTTATTTTGTATTTTTTATCTTATATTATCCCCTCTTCGATAAACGCTTTTGGTTATATTTAGCTACAATATATGATCTTTGAAATTAATAATTTAAAGTCAGTGGTGAAAAAGCCACTTTGATAACTACAGAGAAAAAGTATCTCGAGAGCTTGCCCACAATTTATTTTTTTATTTCATAATTTTTTTATTTCATAAAGAGGAAGCCAAATGAAAATTACATCACTCGGGCATTAAAATTTTTGAAAAATTTTTGTTTTCGTGGGATAGAAGGTTTCCACCATGAGACTTTGATAATTGAGGATAATAAATCAAGGGCTACGCATGATAATTTGGTCATATTAAAGAAAAGTGCAAATGTGAGAAGGAATAAGAATGTATTGCATGTATTATATGGCTAATTTCGAATACCTACGAATAGGGATGAGTAAGTGATGTATTATGTCCAGAATCACTACAAGCCATGAACTAGCCTTGAGCACTAACACAATGAACTGTTTTTTTATGAACGCTTTGGGATAGCAGTACATGAGCTGACGAAGTATACAAGCCCAGATTCGCCTAACTTAAAGCGTTCATAAAAAAGTTTAATATGGCCAGTTCATGGCTTCTAGTTTAGATGATTTTGTCAAAGCTGTATGTTTTTGTTTTCAATTACAACTGGCAAATACAATTCCATGGAATTATAATTGAAAATTCCTAATTACAACTGCTTGGAATTATAATTAAAATTTCCAAGGAATTGTAATTCTATTGAACCAATTCAATCCTTGAAATTCAAATAGCATGCGAAGCAAAGAAATGTTAAGAATTGCTTGGGTTCGCGTCACTTAGCAATGCTCCATTTGCTGAGAATATTATTTTCTCTTTCTTTTTTGTATTGTCTGTAAGCATTTTTTATTTAGATAATGTGTGCCCACAAAACAAAAAATTCAAACCGGAAAGTAAATAAAGAAATTAAATAAACACAGTAAATTGGACTTCTGAGAAATCTCGTATCACCACACATAACAATTCAGTGAATGTGTTCTTTTTATATCAGCTCTTTTCTTATCAGATCTAGATTCAAATTGCAAAAGGATAAAGGGCATGAAAATTTCAAAGAATCTTACTAAGAATTTAAAGGGAAATTGTTTATGAGTCAGAATTAAAAAACACTATTAGAAAAATGGGAAGCGATAGAAATTGTCAAGTACAATTACAATTAGTTGGAATTGCAATTTAAAAATGAAATTAAATTGGATTGTATTTGTAATTGTAATTAATTACTAAAGTATTTAAATATCATACAGCTCTGAATGTGTCGAATATTTCAGGGAAATTATTTTCTTTGTGATGTTCACTTTTTTTAGGAAACACACACATTTTTTGTTATTGT
>QYTT01079658.1:5326-20493 GCA_006980735.1 Dasypogon diadema
ATCTTAAGATATTATGAGCTTCACACCGCAAACATAGATGGCACAAATAGTATATAAAAGAGTCTGGCCAATAACTCTAAAATATGTTTCAAATGGCAAAGTAATTAATATATCTTCAGAGCCTAAAGCCGCATAATGAAAATTGTGGAAGGAAGAAGAGAAAAAGAACGTCAATTAAGAAGGCCATTTTTATAGTGCAGGCATCACAGACCAGAGGTAAAAAACTTTCGATCGAAAAATCGCATGTAAAAATGTAAAACTCTAAATTTACACGAGTAATTTAAAATTTAAGTCCTTTAAAATAAATTTTTACTATAGTCCACTATAAAGATTGTCAAGAATAGAATAGACTTGCATTCGGTTTTATGACAAAGGGGTAGAGTAAAAGGGGCTGAAAACGAAGAAAGTCGAAGAAAAAGATCCGTACTTCTTGAGCTCCTATCGATGCTTCTCAGAGACCATGCAGCATTGAAATCGGACATATTATAGTAAGTAATGACCCAAAAAAAGTTAAAATACAAAATTCTTAACTCGCAATTCTAGGAATGTTTTTTGGAGGTCAAACAACTTATTAATACAATAATAATAAATAAAAAAAGTAAAGGTATTTGTTAAGTACTTTTTGTGATTTTTGTTTTCTTTTTTAAGGAGAAAAGCTAATTGAAAGTGGATCGTCTATCTCGTTTTTAAATTCGTAGTTTTAATTAAAGGCATCGTTTTTTTCACTAGTAAGCGTCCATTTCGTATAGATTTTCATTGTATTCTGTTTTGTATTTCATTTGAATTAATTAACAAATTGAAGTTGTTACTTTTTATACAGAAATTTTTAATTAATAATTTTTGACAATCGTTTTCAGGTCGCCGTTCCTGTAAATTCAAATTAATTATTGTAAATATTGCAGTTTCTCTATGTAATAAGTGAGCATAGCGATTGAAAGGCTCTAAAATTGTATTCTTTTAATATTTAAATATCCTGCGTGTATTGAAGTAGAGGTAGAGGCTTATTACAAAATTATGACTACTGGGAGCACTTTGATTTTCGTAATTTCTAGCCAACAAAATCAAGACTTTATTATTAATGATGGCATGTTCACATATTGAAGGCTTAATACAACTAGAAAATAAGTTTTTGGGACTGAACGATAAAAGTTTGAGTGGTTAGGGCCTATGAATACGATGCAGAGATGTTCGTACGGTGTCAATGAGTAAAAAGTTTTTGTCAATCAAAATTTGCCAGCGTGGAAATTATGTAGAAAAATAGCCCTGACTGTCGATTCTGCTGGAATTGCCGCAATCCTATTGACTGATTGCAAAACCGCATTTCCCACTTTTAAGCTATTACTAACTCTAACAGTATCTCTGGAGCAATACTTAGCAATACAGCCATACCACCTGCGTGCCACAAATTTGCCCTAGCATCACAAAGGGAGCAGCATTCATCACGCAGAGCGCATCGTTGACCCATCCATTATGTATAGCTTAACGGCAATGCATGGCAATCCATTTAACCATGTGTATTGCGAAATTGTTGCACAGCACATCCAGCACAACAGAGTTCCAGTGTGCGACAGAACTTAGACTTGCTGTAAGCCTTTGTTCGGTACTATCGATCTTAAATAGGATGTTTCGAATATTTACAATTGGGAATAAAAATGTTGAGGAGGAATTAGAGGTCCAATTGAAATGCCTAAAATTTGGACGGACTTGTCACCTCTAAGGTAAACAACGTGATTCCCGTGAATGTACAATTCGAGGCAAACCTCATAAAAATTGTTTTGATGACGTGAAAAGAGTTTTTCGTGCATTCGCATTGAAACGTACCTGATAGTGTTTGCTGCTTCAGCAATTTTCGATTGGAGTTGGGATAACAAATCATGTAACTCAGTCCAAGCCTTTTCTGCGTTTAATGCTTCTGCCAAACTTTGATCATAAGCCTTTCGATTCTCCTACAAACAATTAACCGAATTGGAATCGATTGGACTCTACACCAAGAATAATTACATACCGGTTCCCCTATGAGTTCGAATGCTCTTTGGAGCACTTTAAATGCTTCTTCTGCGCCTGGCTGCTTATTTTTATCTGGATGTACCAACACAGCGATCTTCTTATAGTGCTTTCGAATTTGTTCTTGTGAGCTATCCGACGGAACTCCCAAAATACTGTTAGGAGTACAAAAGTAGTAATCGATTACTAAACATTTCATCATTACCTATATGCGTCTTTGCCCTTACAATTCAGCAGAGAGTACATGGCTTCATCTCCTGTTTGGGGAAGACGTCCGTTCTTATAAAAATCTGTAATGGGCTCTTGCTGCCGCTTTTTGTTAAAACTACGCCAAAATGCAAACTTGGAATTCTTTTTAAACTTACTATCCAGTTTCTTTAAAACATTTCGTATCCAAACGTTTGGCTTTCCCGAATTGTTCTTGAAATCCTTCCGAATGTTGATAAAACATGTACACAAACTGCCATAAAAGGTCTGCAGCCAATCTATAACCATGCCAAACCCTAGCACAATTATATCGTAAACCAAATAAAAAAGCCAAGCCAGGATTCTTGATGTGTACTCGTACCACTTCTCCAAGAACTTTACAACCAAATCGTACTTCATATCCCTCTGCTGCCTTTGGCTCCTTTTACTGTATGCGATTTTCTCAGTACGAGAAATATTTCGTTGCCCGGAGCTCACTTGCTTCTTTTTCAAGTTCCCATGCTGAGATGCCTTTTGATACTTCTCTCCAGCGAACTCGTTTTTAGTTATATTGTAGATATATTCCTTTTCACTGCTCTTAGGGCTATTCTTCGCTTGTCCACCGTCACTATCCCGCTTGCTTGACCTCTTTTTGAAATTCAAATTATTTGGACAATTTTTAGTTTTGCTTTTGTTCGTGTCATGGGGCTTTCTTGCCTGTTTGATTTGCGCCGCAAAGTTCTCTTTCTCGTCTGGACTGGAACGCTTTTTATCCTTCTGATTGTTACCAGCGTATGCATTTGAGATTTCACCAGCCTTGATAGATGTAGAATTGTCTTTCTTTGACTTAAACTCACTTTTATCCTTTTCGTCAAATGTCTTGCGGTCACCGATTTGGGGACTTGACTTCGACTTTTCGTTTAAAATTTTAATGTTACGTAGTTGATTGGACGAGTCCACAGACACGTGGTTTTGAGTAACCTTCGCGGAATTACTAGAGCCGATTGCAACATTTTTGCTGAGGACATCCGAATATGACATCCTCATTGGCTTGACTTCCGCAACAATTCTCTTTTTAACCTCTGACATATTCGACGGGTTGTTGCCAAAACTACCATTCGTTTTCGCTTTAAAATTATTTACTCCTACTGCTTTACTTAAAGGTTGGGTAGTAGCACCCCCGTTTGTGTTCGCTCCGTTCAAAGTAAAATTGGCGCTGCCGCCACGCTCACCAAAGGGCGAATACGTCCCCGTCAGATTAGGAGACCAGTTGGTTACCAACTGGTTAATTATCATATTAGTAGTATCATTGTTTTGAAAGGGCGAAGAATTGTCAAATGCAGTCGGCTGAGACAACACAGTCTCCGGTTGAATAATTGAGTTACTGGAAAACAACTCATAACTATTAAACGCTGGAGGCTCACTTTCATTGCTATGGTAAACTTTAAGGAAGTTCCCGTGACCAACTGGAAGTACTGTATAATTTTCAGAGAGCGTTGTTTTGGACGTGAACCTTCCCGACATTCCGTACACTTCTCCCTCGTGTAAGAAGTTCTTCGATGAGACTTCATTTCTCTGGGCGCCCACATAAGCTTCTGCACTATTTGACCAAGAGTTCCCCGATGATTCTTCCTCGGTGTTTGGCATTTTGAAATTACCTGGGGTTAAATACAGCCATAAAACTAGATGTGCAATTGTACAGGACTTGCCTCTCGATAATCGCTAGGACACACCGCGGGTTGTAGCCAATGCAATTTTACAGTAAATTTTTTTATCTGCCAAATTAAATAGCTCGGTCTTTAAAATAAACTATGGAAATATTTGCCAGATCAAGCCTAATAACAAAAACTGCAATTTCTTGAGAAAAATCGTGACATTTTACACGACAATGCTTTGAAGTTGTTGGCGATGTTGATAACTGTCAGTTCTGGCAAGGTTTGGATTTGGAACGCCTGGAAATGCCATGACGGACATGACATGACATTGGAGATTCCAGTTACAACTATTTCTATTTTCCTTCGAAGGAAGGCAGGCGTTTTTAGCGGTCTTTTGTGTAGCTACATGTAAATCCAATATCCGCATGAGCCGGTAAGATAACTAATCGCAAACGTTGCCTAGTAATATTCGCATTTTGTGCTTTATTTAGCAGTGCTTCGTTCCGGAAGTTAAGATATAAAACAAGACAGGAACATTTTAAATTCGGAACAAATAAACTCAATATCGATTACAGATTCGATGATTCGAACTCGTTATTTCAAAATATAACAAAGATATTTTTTAGAATGTGAGTTAAGCATTTAGTATTATATAATTTTATATTAGACTGCGTTGTCTCAGCTCACATGTTAGTTTTAGGTTATGTTATGTCAGAAACTGTTGTAAAGTTTTGTTAGTCACTTCTTCACAGTAAGCCTACAGACAACATGAGCATGTGCTTCAGAATTAAATAAATAAAAGTGTGCAGTTTGCGCCACTTTTGCGCTGGAGATTGTAGTTATATGCTTTCTTCATAATACTAGAGAACATAATCTCAAGTTTCATCGTCTTCCTTATGGAAGCGATAGGTGCTATCGAGAGTAGTTTGGAAAAAATATTAAAAGGAATTAAACTCGACGAAAGCCACAACGATGAAGAGAGAGAAGCATTGATACAGCTTTACAGCAACTTTTTTTAGTGACATTTTCCGTTTAGAGTGACAGATTACCTTTCTCCACACCTTTCTCTACAGCAGCAATACATAACACCCCTCTAAAAAATAATCAGGCACCAATAAACCAAAGATCGTATCGGTTGCCCGAAGTTCATAAAAATAAAGTGAACAATCGAATAGGAAAAATATTAGCCGATAATATCAGTTCTAAACACCAGTCTTGGCGAGAAACGGTGGAATCGTCGTAGAATTCTGTAAGCTTAATGAGAAGACTTTAGGCGACGTGTTCCCTCTATCTAGAATTGAGGAAATATTAGATCAGCTTGGAAATTCGCGTTATTTCCCTAGCTTGAATATAGCCAGTGGATATCATCAAAATTTGATGGAACCATCAGATCGAGAAGAAACGGTTTTCAGTACCTTGTTCGGTCATTGAATTTTTGCATATGCCTTTTGCATTAAAAACGGGTGTAACTACATTCCAAAGAGCTATGAACCGCGCACTGACCAGCCTTCAAAGAATAAAATATTTTAGTTATTTGGATTTTGTTATTTGTTATGGAGGAAATCTAGAGGATCATATTAAAAAACTTTCGCATATATTTGAGACAGAGGGAGTATAATTTGAAACTCCAACTGCGCCCGTTCTGGAAACATTTGTGTTTATGATGTTTTTATTAATTGCCCCGAGCTTGAGTTTTCTTAATACAACTTCGTTTATTAAACTTAGCAATTTCTTGTGATATAAAGACTAACTCAAGACATGCACTCCCATCCCAGCCATTATCGAGTCCGGGTCCACTGCTTTTCATCGAGACCGCCTCCCTCTCCGCCGTCGTATCCCACCCTCCAACAAACTATTGAAAAACATGGAAGAAGAAAGGAACGGAAATGCGGATAATTGTATTAACGTGATTGATGGATTATGAATCTAATGAATGCCTAAAAGTGGAATAATTTTCAATAATATGACGAACTTATTTCAAAAAAGCGAAATCCAAATATGCTATGTTGCAATAAATTATCGACATCAATCCGAAAAAGTTTATTTAGCAATCGTAGTATTACATATGCCCCCGAATTCTGTACTTTTCAAATATCTGCTGACAAATTACTTACATTACATTACTACATATTTACAAAACAAAGACACATTTTATAAAGCCCACCAAGGTGGACAGTATGCTTTTATTGATACAAAATTTCCTTATAAGTTGGATAAATATGTGTAGAAGAAATATTGTTAAGTAACTGAAGAACTCTAGTTAACTTTTAACATAATAACATGAAATCTGACTTGTATATCAATATATAATTTTACTACATAGCTTTTTTCAACCCGCATGAGCCAAGCTGAAAATAAGATTGCTTTGTATAAATTTTATTGAAGTTTGATAGCCACTCGTTAGAGTAGGTATGTTTGTCATTCTATATTGACTGTATGTACTAGTGCCACCAGAAATAGTAAATATTATTGCAATACTGTGGCAAGAATTCTGACAAATCTATAGCTGTCGATGACGTGACTCGTCTGTTATAATTTGTATTTGTATCGAAATTTTAAGTTATTTCTGTGACTTCTAAAAGAACCAGTTCATAACTCTCGCTAGTCATTTATGTCATAAACTAGTTAATAGCGTTGCTAGACATTTTCCAAAAAGCTTGTTGTCATAGATCGATTGGGTGATTATTATATATATATTGAAAGGTAAATGAGCCTATGGCATTATAAGCTGAAAACAAACTTTGATTTTATCCATTTTATTTACTTTTAACTATAAAACTGTAGAAAGCCAATAAAAATGACTTTTATTAAAGTTTGAAATTGTGAATTAAAATCGTAGTAGTCCAATATAAGGAAAAAATGTTAATTAATACGTTGAAAAGGTCTTTTGCACGCGACTGTTTCAGCAAAAGTTTGCATTAATCAAACACGTTCCGTTCCACGCGGAGTTCAATATGTTAAGCAAAAGGTATTTTTTATTCTATAAATAAAGTTTAAATCAACAGAAAGGTCAATAAATTTTGTTTTACAAACATTTTCTGTTATTTATCTGTAAAGCAACCAATTTTAGTCAGAAAAGTGAATGTTTGAAATGCCCCAGCGGATATTTTATTTTCTCGTTCTTGAGAGTTTTCTGGCATTTTGAAAGGTGAATCTGACCATTTATTGGTAATCTTGAATTTTGGATGAATCCTGATTGATATAAAGGAAAATATAATTAGATTAAGATTAGGAGTGGAAAATGCTAATATCGGTACGTTTGAAATCCCCACTTCTTTCTTTCGCAGTCCAGATTTTCAACTATACAGATCTCATTTCAATACCCTTATTTTGCACCTAATCTATTTTATGTGCGTAATTGAATTTCCCCGCAAATACTATATTAATAACCTCTAAAGTACTGACTATTTCTCTTAAAGGGTTGCTGCAATAAAACGCATATTATAATTTCAATTTAACACATTATATCCTTGCAATGTGTACGCTTAGATCTTGCAAATTCAAATAAAATAATTTTGAATGCAATATTACTGGACTACATAGCTTGTATACAAATTACATCCATTTAAATCTTTTTAACGGCAATATTATTAACAATGGTCGAAAATAATTTTGGGTAGGGACATTGCGTCTTTAACTAACTTCGTTCATTCGCAAACGACCGAGGTACATAAATAACTAGGAGCAGAAAAATTGAAAATCCTCTAAAATAATGTAAATATAAAACTGTAAAAAATACTCCATTAGAAATGTTTCTGCATGCTTAACGCCGCTTCACGTTAGTCCATTCCCCATCATCTCTGTCACGATTATCTAAAAATTTCAAATATTGTGCAAACAATCAATTTTAGGTATATTTGTTTTACCTCGTTCAGGTCTAGGTGCGCGATCCTTCCGATCTTCTTCCCTATCTGCACCACGCGGTCGCTCACTGCGCCAGCTACCATCTTTCGTGGGAGGGCCACGAGCAGAAGGACGTTCGCGATCCCTATCCCGATCACGATCTCCAGGTACAACTCTTCTGGCATCGCGATCTCTTTCACGATCATCATCCCTTTGCGCCGGACGAGCTCGCCAATTATCTGATGCTCCTCCTCTACTAGGCGCTTCCCTTGGAGCTTCTCGTCGTGGAGGAACATATTTGTCGTCTCTCCTCTCCTTATCACGATCGTCTTTACGGAAATCACGCTCACGTTCACGATCCCGATCTCTAACATCATCCCGTCTATCATCACGACGTGGGCGCTCATCGGTTCCTCGCCGCCATTTATCAGCCGAAGGCATAGCTCTAGGGGCATCATCGCGGCGAACACGCCAAGATTCAGAACTTGGTTTGGTAGTAGTGGTTTCAGAAGCTCCCCTACCGGAGCTGCGCCAATCGTCACCTCTCTCACGCTCTTTCTCTTTGGATATCATTCTAGAAATTTGTTCTCTATCCTCCTGAATTCGGCGTTCTGCTTCCTCCTGTTTTTGACGTTGTTTTTCAAACAGAATTCTCCTCTTCTCCTCCTCAGCCTCGCGTTCTTTTCTGCGCCTTTCTTGCTCCAAACGTTCCTCTTCTTCTTTCTGCTTTCGAATTTCTTCTTCTCGTCGGCGCTTCTCTTCTTCTTTTTCCTTTAGCCATTTCTGTCTTCTCTCTTCCCTACGTTGTTGGGCTCTTTGAATAAGTCTTTTCTTTCGTTCCTCTTCCAAAAAGGCATTGAACGCTTTGAGCTTTTCAACGTAAAGGGAATTCCGCTCAGCCCGTAATTTATTTAAAAATGCATCTCGATCCGGATGCATTCTCTTCAATCTTTCCTGTTGAGCCACCGCATTCTTTCGCTCTGCAATCGCATTTTCAATTCTAGTCTGCTCCTGTTTCTCCCAAAATTCTTTATCTTGTACTTGCTTTTCAGCAAGGAATTTTTCAATCAAAGGAATTTCTTCCATTCGTTTCGCTCGTTCAAAGTAATCGATCTTCTTCTCTTGTGATTTTAACTTAGTCTGCAGTTCTTTGCGTTCTTTTATTAACTCTTCAGTTTCGCGAGCTGCTATTTGCTCAGCGTCCAGTTTCTTCAATCCTTCCTCGTCCAATTTCTGCAGCATTTTCTTTCCATGTGCTGTTTGAGAAATTTGTTGCATCTTTTCTTTTAGACTTTTTTCTTTAATCGCTTGAATCTCATTCTGGTGACGTTTTCGTTCTCGCTCCTCCATTTCTAGCTCAAGCCGTTTCTGTTCAGCCAGCTTCTGCTTCTTTGATAGCTCTTCCTGACGACGAAGTTCTTCTTCCTCACGCGCAATATTTTGTTTTTCTATAAATTCTTTGCGATCTTCTATAATTTTCTGTCGCTCCAAAATACGCCGATGTTCTCTATCTTTATTATCGTGATAATTCTCAACCATCTGAATGCGAATTTTTTCACGTTCCGCCTTCTTTCTATTGGGGTAAATGGCAGCAATAGCGCGATGGAGCACAATGGACATATTCACAAGCTGGGATCTTACTTGCTCGGAAGGCATTGATTGCAATGTAGGTCCATCTGGATGATCCTCACGTTGGCTTTCAGTAAGATCAGTGCCAAAGTGAATGCAACGCTTTCTATGATCAATACGTATTTGCATATCATTATGGCGCACACAGTCCACTAAGATGCGTTCAAGATAGAAAACGTCTGTAAAATGTGCTAGTTCCAAAAGTCTTGTGAACTCTATGCTCTGGTACACCTGAGACACTTGTCTGATAAGGCGCATTAGTGTCACGTCTTGCAAAGATTGAGTGTACTGCTTCAGTAAACTGTTCTCATCAGCTTCTATAAAATCTATAACTGTTTGCACCCGTTTACATAAATTAAGAGGGTCAAAATCAACTTCCAACCACGTGTATAAATTGTTGAATTGCTCAGAGGCTAGTTGAACAACATTTAATCGTACCTGCAAGGAAATATTTGTAGTGCACATTTTTACTGGATGAGTTTTGTAATAAAAGGACTGAGAAGAATAAAAGCTGACAAGTAAAGGTACCACCAATATTCAGTACTAAACTAACTAAACTATATAAAATCTAAGATGTTTTGGATATGGAACACGCCACCGAAGATAGTCTTACACGAAAATCTCTTCTTTTTTCTTCTCAGAAAAAATTTTGTCAGCTTTTAATTTTGAAAAGAACTTTAAAGCTTGGGCAGCGAAAAATTTGACATTTTTTTCTTGCTTATTTTAACGATGAATCTGAAGCAAAAGTAACGAAGCTCTCATTCTGTTTCTGCTTTTAGCGTCTTGGTAGATAAATGGAAATAGAGTACACTCCCGTTAATTGCAACTTTCAAAAAATGCAATCTCGTGATTTTTGAGAGAACCCTCAGTAAAGTTGTGTTTTTGTTGTGTGTTACAAAAATGGAATAGCGGAATTGAGAGCAACGTTATGCCATCAAGTTTTGTGTTAAACTTGGGAAATCCGCGATTGTGACCTTTGAAAAGTTGAAACAGGCCTATGGGGAACATTCCTTTATCAACAGCACAAGTTTTGAGCTGGCACAAACCATTTTTGGAAGGCCGAGAACACGTTAAAGTTGAACCTCGCTCAAGGAGACCTTCAACTTCAAAAACCGTCGAAAACGTCGAACGTGTGAAGGCTCTTGTGAGATCAGACCGTCGTTTATAGATAAAATTATGACCGCATTTAACAACAAACAAAGGAATTATAGAAAAGATGAATTGGATTCCACCATCTTTTTAAATTTTAAAAATATTCACCGCGTTGAGACAGTTCATCGTTTATGAGAGTAAAGACATAAAAGAGGAAACAATAAATAGAAAACAGTCGCAGTTGAAAAATCTGCCGCTTTAGTATTAAAAGGTGTAAAATTTATTCCAGAAAAAAACTACACAAATACAAGAATAAGAATTTTTCAAGGAATATTTATTTTGCCTAATATGAAAACGGAATCATTTTCTTCGTTATTTTATCAAAGAAGAGGGATAACTAAATAAAGCCATAAAAAAGGTTCTTGGAGAACGTTTCACATTTAACACATTCTCAGAGAAAAGGAAAAGAAAGCATGCGTTGTTTCCTTCATTTGCGGTATTTAGTAGCCTAATGTCAATTTTGTGATTCACTACTGTTTTTTACGACGAGATTAAATGAAAGGAGTACTTCTTGGATGATTATCAAGGAGTGTGATTGCACTACATTTCTGCATTTTTTGCTGTTTGTAGTAATAGGGCAGTGTTAAACGTCTTTCATTTTGTATTAATTTTTACGAACAAATTCAATAAAAGGATCTGTGAATCTAAAAGTTCTCTGCACACAGATGATTCATATGAAGTTTTTTGATTATCTACGGAGTATAGGTATAAATAGATAGCGATAAATAGATTATGGAAATGACTATGTAGAATTGAGAAAATATAAGCCAAAAATGGAGGTACCCCAAGGTTCATTTATTATAAACTTTCTGCATAAGAACGGTTCGAATTTATAGTTTTTTTCTTCTACTTTCCTGTTTTTAAACAAACCGGAAATAAGTAGACCATAATAAACTTGACATTTATATCAGATTAATATCAGATTTATTTACATTTGTTTATTTTAATTGATCTGGATATCAAAATTAACGTTTTAACACAAAAGCTTCCGATAAGCGTCATCTATTTTCCCGCAGAAGACTTAAATAACACAGTAAACTTATTAACTCTGTAAAATAGCCAAGTTATTTTAACGCAATCTACCTATGACAACTCCGAACTCTACTGCCGCAAAAAACGCAGCTAAAATGAATTGCGTTGGCGGACAAAAGGCTAAATCCACCAAATAAATAGCAACTGAAATATGATTTCCATATCAATCGAGTTCGAGTTACAATTGCACCGTGGAACGGTAGAAAAAAGGCATAAAACTTCCCACTCAATTGAAAAACAGAAAGAAATACTTTGCTAACAGTGCAATGAATGACTTGAAAGAGGTATTTTGTTCACTGCACGAATCGGAGAGAATACATTTATTGCTGTTGTAATATTGTAATGAGGGAAGTTACCAGTTATGTATAAAAAGTGATTATAAACTTACCACATCTTTTAGTAACGAGGCTCTTGTTGGTGGTTGATTAAGTCCCAATAAAATAGCCAATTTTTGAGCTTTTTCCAAAGGACTCTTGTCAGTTTCAATAAAACGATCAAACTCTGGATGCGCTGATGGCAATGGAATTGACAGAGTTGCAATCAGAACATGCGATGCCATTCTTTGCATTTCTTCTCTTGTTATGTTTTTCTTCATTTCCCTCGTTAATTGGAATAGTTTCATTAAAGCAGCCGCGTGAAATAGCTGATTGCCAGCCTTCCAAAATACCATGGCTAATTTTTGATAGTAATTGGCCATAGTTTTGGCAACTGGCGTTTTCTTAGACAAAGTCATGAGGCCATGGATATCCTCTATAGCTTTATAGGCTTCTTGCCAGAGCTCCATTTGTATAGCACTATCTAATTGGTGCAATCTAGTATCTAAATTAAGTTGCTGTGTTTCCAATTTCGCTATACTCACTCCTGTTGTTTGAGGCGAATTTTTACAAATATCTTCTAAATGTTTTCGCAACTTGTCACACAACCTGCGAAACTCGCTTTTTCGATTGTATTTTAAGCAGAACTGAAAGGCCATACGAGCAATATCGTGGTACAAAGTCTCACAATGGGTGTTCACTCTCAATAATTCTAAACACTGGCAGTATGATTCCCATAAAAATTTAACCCACGGAAGCAAAATAGTTCTATCAGAACGATCCTGGGCGTCCTCCCCACACACGGCGCTCATCAAAATGCTTTCTGGAGTAGCTATATCATCCAGATCATCCACATCAAGGACAGCCTGAGATGATTGCTGTTGTGCCGCTTCAGCCCGTTCCTCGGCCATACGTAGGTAGCCACGGATAACATTTTCTAAGGAGCCCACATTCACCTGCAATTTTATACCTATTAAGTGCAAGCCACAAGACGTACAGCCAAACCAGTTGGAACATGTTCCTATATTGAAAAAGTCCTTCCTTCGCTATATGTGACTTCTTCAACTCCACGCACAAATACAGGTATTTGAACATGATAGGCTCGATAACTGACTCTGACCAAGTATACGTCCATTTCTTGCTTCGAAATACTTCTTGCAAAGTATCCAACGCCCGCGCCGGCTTACCAACGTCAATAAACTCTATAAAATATAAACAACTCCAATTAGGAATATTCCATAAAATTTCGTCGGCACCTCCACCATATTGGACATTTTCTACCCACCGTTTGCTCTTTTCAGAGCATTTTCCGGTCGTTGCATATATCGAGACATTGTTTTGACAAGCAATTTCTCCAAGCACCAAAACCACAATTAATAAAGATTAATTATTTTCACTCAAATCTTTCTCGTACTATATGGTAAAATTTGTTGGCCACAACCCATATGCTTATGGGATTTCACAAAATGGCCGAGTCCGCCTGGTTGGCCGCAAACGTTGTCAAAACTTCTTCCACTGAACGTCAAACGTCAGTTCTAATTACCTAATTATCACCAGCATTAAGGCTGAGACACAATGGCAACTCGTACTCCTCAACCTCGGCTTTAACCTTGACAGCTATGCAGAATATTTGAGGATATTTCGATTGGAACATAGTGACGAGGTCAACAAAATTTACGAAGTTGACGAAAAGTTGATCTAGCCCAAGTTTCTACTCAGTTCAACTTTAACCTCACTTTTGCGGTGTCATTTAAGTCGAGAAATTGTGACAAAGAATATAAGCTATGTAAGTAAATTTTACAGTTCTCAATGCCTTATTTTTATTCATTTTGTGCACCAAAATGTTTACTTCAAAGCAACTGTCAAAGTGAGGTTGTCAGAGATCGCACGGTGTTCTACTAAATTTGGTGAGGTCTACTTCAAACAAACTGTCAAAGTTGAGGTCGAGGTTGCCATTGCGTATTAGCCCTTAAGAAGGAGTTACATGGGCGGCAGCGGTGGAAGCCAAAGCGCACCTTGCTGCTGATCGTGCGGTTGAAGCAAAGCTTGCAGCAAACAAATGAATTACATTTGTGCTGCAAATTAAATTGTCAAAAGAAAACTTTCACCTACAAGATCAAGATTTGTAGGCAAAAAAACCATCGGGATCTTATTGGAATTAGCGTTATACGTTGGCAGTACCGATAATCGTTGTCAAGTTGACAGCTGCTAATTGTAAGGCTTTAGTTTATTATGCTGTAGGTAATAAGTTGCAATATTTCAAACGCGAAAATTTTAATTGTTTTTTTTTTTAATTCCATACAATCTCGTTTATACATGTTTGCTCACTTTTAAGACTACTCTTTAAGTTTGACAACAAGTAGTACCAACATCTAAGACTAGCAAAATGCACCTATATGTGAGAGTAGGCACTAAATTCCAGATCTTTAAAGATCCAGATCCAAAATCTGTGTAAAGATTGGGATCTTGTGTTGTTGTTGCAATTGCGTGTCCAAGTGAGATCCGGATCTTGATCTGTATGGATTTTGTGCAAAAAATACAGCTATTGTAATCCTCTCTTTAAATGTAATCACACGCGTTTACCCAAGAAACGCAATTGGGGCTCTTCTGCCCGGTTGAGCTATACGCTTATATTTTTTATGTATATAGTCACCTTTATTAATAGATTATAAAAATTAGTCTCAAAAATACGCGGCACTACCTACACTATTATATATATATATATATATATAATATATATACAACACAATATATAAAAAGATACAATACATGGTACAAAAAACCTGGAAAAGGGTAGCAAAAGGCACACAAAGAATAATAAGACATAATAACTATAAAAATGACACAAACTTTGCGTTAATAATAATAATTCTTTATTAACAGTCATTGTCGTTGTCTAATGTAAACTAACATTCGTGGCGTTTACACTAGCCGGTGTCAGTTTGCCTTGCCTGGAAAATGTCAAAAAAGTTTTTGAAGATGCAAGGGATAGATATATAAAACAATACATCTATCTATTTTCTTCCTTATATTTAATGGAAAAAATTTTATTTCCGTTACATATTTTGAGTTTAAGGGAGAGAGTTATATTTTGAAGTCATTTTGGTATCAATATCTAGTATACGTTTGTTTGGAAACGACCCGTCTGTTTATGTTATGATGTCTATGCAGTGTTCACTAAATCCGCTACTTTACGAACCATGTCTGAAGCACTCTTGATTTTTCGTTAAGTTGTTCAACGATTTAACTACCCCAAAGTACGACCACGTGTTTTTCACAGCATACCGGGACTGTCAAAATTCCCACCATGCGCGAAATAAATTCTACACACACGTAGGTGAGAGAATCTCTC
>QYTT01079658.1:20513-32770 GCA_006980735.1 Dasypogon diadema
AATTCAATTCCAGCGGGGAAACTGACATTTTAGCTCGTAAAATTTTGTTGGCATATGTTTTGTCTTTTTTCGTATTTTATCATGTTAGCTTTATCTATCCCACTCGCACTGTTTGCTTACAATGTTGCAGTAATGTAAATTGGCCTTTAGGGAGAGAGTTATATTTTGAAGTAATTTTGGTATCAATATCTGGTATACGCAAAGTATAAATAACCCTTTGGGAAGGGTTATTTATACTTTGGGTATACGTTTGTTTGGAAACGACCCGTCTGTTTATGTTATGATGCCTATGCAATGTTCACTTAATCCGCTACTTTACGAACCATTTCTGAAGCACTCTTGATTTTTCGTTAAGTTGTTCAACGATTTAACTACCCCAAAGTACGACCACGTGTTTTTCACAGCATACCGGGACTGTCAAAATTCCCACCATGCGCGAAATAAATTCTACACACACGTAGGTGAGAGAATCTCTCACCGGTTCCACTAAATTTAAAATATTTGTTTGCGATGCTTTTAGAAATATGAGAGCAACAAGAGCAGGAGAATGAGAATTGTTTGGAACAGTCGGCGAATTAGGGCGGTTTATTTATGCGGGGAAATGTACATTGGATTTTTGCCTCTCACCACACAAGCAGAAAGTATATTCATTAGATAATTTGTCTTTTTGCTGCGGCCCATGTGATGTTTCGGGTTGTGATTTTTTGCAAAAATTAAGGATAAAGTGAAGCAAATAATCTAAAATAACCTATACGGAGGATTGCTTGATCCTTCAAGAAGTAAATGCAGTGGAATATTAGTTTGTGTCAAATGGTGTTTAACGTTATAAAGCAGTGAATTTTTGTGAGGTTATAATGTAACACGTTTCCATTTAAATTGTACAATATTTGTAACTGCAATTCAAAATAAGAGATAGTTCTTTGGATTATCAGCAGGAACTTTATACTTTGGTAAGTTATTTAAGCTTGTATTGAAAGATTGTTTTTATAAATAGATTTCGTTTATTTTTAACTCCATAGTTTTGAAAATAATGCTACTATGTGTCAAGTAAAATCTGTACTTTGTTCTTGGATTTATTCATTTTGTCAGGAAAAATATTTTCCTTTACATCGCTGTTTCAAGCAGAAAGTGTTTTACGTTAGGTGTAATTCCACGCGTTAACGACCTACGTCAGCTTAATCAGCCCTTTCCTTTCACCATGTGGATGTGATACGCAAAATGCCTACTATCTGCGTATAGTAAAATAAAATTTTATGAACGAATTGAAAAAGACAGGCAGAACTAGTTTTAGGGAAAACCCAAAACAATTCAAAACGATTTCTTCACCTATCTTATTCATAACTTTCTAATTAAAGTGGTCTGGAAATCAAAAACAACAGCAACGTGGCGGTACTTTAATACTAAGGCGGCGTGCAACGTGCATAGATTGCGCTCAGCTTTGTACCTCTGCATGTAATTTCCAATAACACGTCATTTTGCAGCTATGTTTGAGTATATTAAGTAAAATGTGTATTAATTATCTTGAATGCACTCGATTTACAGAAAGTACCGAGCAATGCACCAGTTAGCATTTCATGAGTTTTGTAATTGTATTTTACATGAAGGTAGGTATCTACCTTAAGTATATTTTATCTTGTCAAGCGTAAACATATGTTGTATTTATACCACACCTTTCTCGCATGTGTCTGGGAAGAGAATTTTGTATAGTTATACCGGCTTACTGAGGTATTTAAAATAAAAGGCTCCTATTTTCAAGGTAAACTATGAGAAATGATTTTTGTCCTCTGCTGGGTATTAGAGATGATTTTGAGAAAGCAGGCTTTCTTATTTGATACTTTGGAAGTGGAGGAAAAATCAGCAGATGCATAAAAGTGTTTCAAATATACCAAGTAATTACTTGATTCTTGAAGATTTTTGTAGCAAGAAAGCTAAATTCCATCTATACCTCAGGACTCAGATCAGGGTAATTATTTCTTGGTTTTTAATTACAGTGTTGTAAATGAAGGATAACTCCAAAAGTGAGAATTCAAGCAAACTGAGAAAAAGTTTCATTCTTTTAATTTCAAAATGAGAGGGATCCTAATTTTTTGTTGCAAATATAACACCAATTAGCTCCATATTATCAACAATTGGATATTAAATATTTATTAGTTTTAACAAAAGAAATTAAAATGCCTTAAAGTTATCCCAAAATTAAGATCAAATATTATATTCACGAATTTCAACCAAGGCCGAAAGCAAAAAATTCCTAGGAAATTTTCTATTCAATAGGTATAGAATAAGCTGTTATCTTTAGGACGTGTTTTTCTATTTTTGAAAGTGGTATAAGTCCATTTTATTCATTAATCGAGATATTTAAGGGTTTGCATTTGAATTAATTTAAGAATATTGGCAAACATTAATCAATTCAAGTGATGTTTTTAACACTATACACCTTTTAAATTTTATTATTATGAAATAATTATGATTGAAAATATTTTAAAAAATAAACGATTTTTTTAGTTCCAAATGGGCTTATACCACTTTCAAAAATAACATATTATAAGAAATAAAAACAAGAGGAAATTTAAGTCCATATTTTTATAGACATTAGCTTCACTGAAATGAATTTTTTAATATAAAAAATTATAATTAAAATGAAGACATTTAACACATGAATAACCAAGTTTATTGAGGATTAATTTCAGTCATATTAAAAAGACAATATAAATAAAATGTAAATTCCTTTGTCAAGGTAACTAAAAATAAAAAAAAAAATATTTTAAACTTATTTCTCCTTTACAGTTAGCATAGCCAAGTATTCATGGTAAATAGGTGGAATGTAAGGCAGCAAACTCATCATATCGTTGTATTTCTCTCTTGTTATAGGTCTCGAAGTTTTATACAATGGCAACATAGTAATTTTTCTGAGGTTTTTAGGTTCTCCTTGTTTTCCAAATAAAAAAATTGTTTTAAATGGAGCATTTTCTTCCATACTAGTTTTGTAAAAAAAAATTTGTGCGGTTCATCCCTTTTAAATCTCATCCAGCATATTTTTAGCCACTGTACAATTTCTCCGTCCGTATTTTTTTCCTGTTTGATATTGCCTCTTCTAAAGATTTGGTCGAGACGAAATCTTCTCTTTTTATTTCATACAAAATGAAGCTATTTTTTTCGGCAAGTTTTTATTGCATTATAATAGTCTCGAGCAGTATATAGTTGATCCTTTTTCTTTAATGCTGTTACAACTCCACAACTCCAAAATCTCTGTCGTTTGGAAGAAATGAATGGCCGGATAATAAAAATTTGTGGTCAATAACATTTATGTTATTATTAGTTGATTGAACAATCCTTAACCACATCAGTACGAGCTAATATTTCGATTTTGTCCGGTACACATGTCACTGTATGCTGTTATATGGTCTTGGGTTCTAACATTCTGAATATGCTTCAGACAAGATACTATTTCTTCCGCACCTCTAGATACTACAGTTTCCTCCCATGCATACATATGAATTCTATTGTCATAAAAATTATGAAAACCTTCATTAGTACATACATAATCCGCTTATAGTATGCAACAGAAACTGATAATTTGAGATATGGAAGGGCCTTTTGCAGATCAAAGGAAAATGCAAAATATTTATCTGGGTTTATTGATGCTAAGTTTTGATCTTCCTTTAAAGCTTTTCTAGCCAGTTCTGCATTGCTTAAATGTATTCTATGTTCCTCTAAAAGGCTGCTTTTTATTAAGTTCTGAGGTAGCTTTAATTTTCATATTTAGGCAATCGCATTTTGACACGTATCTTTATGTGGGTAATGAAAACTTAAATTAAAATTATTCTTAAAAATTTTCCTGTGTATTTGCTCGCTGAGAAATGTTGTATTGTTCTCTTCGCAGTTTTCGACACACAAGATGTACATTTTTCTTAAGTTCAAATCAGAATTCAGGTATTTTCTCTTCAGATTATTCGAACGCGTGTAATGGTTTTCATGGCGTGGAAAACTTTTACGGTATCCACTAGTTTCTTATCACTCTTTCTGCAAGATCCTTTCATTTTTCCACGTTAGTCTTTTCCTATTAACTTTGCTTTGAGAGCCCTATGTAGTCTGCCTATAGATATATCAAATGTTTCTATAAAGAACTTTTTACATACCGCAATGCTTTCCTTTTCAATATTATTTAAAAAGTATATATAATTACAATCTCTTGCTGATCCCTTTAAATTTCTAGCTCGTCTTCTTTTTACTAACGTACGTTGAGTAGATGCACACAAGAACGTATTTTGTTTGTTAAAATCCCCCATTTCCCAAAACAAATTAAAAAGGGATATTCGATCACTCTGTAGTACGATTCTTGCACACTTTCAAACATTTGCAATCCTTATTTTCGAATTTCTTAGTATATTTCTATAATATTTCCAGTTTTAATTTTAATTACATATTAGGAATGGACTTATTTCACTTTCACCAAAAAGATTTTTGCAATAACATTTAATAGCCAAATTTTTTTTGTTTATTTTATAAAAAAAATCGTATACCATTGAATGTATGATTACAAATATTGAGAGAAGGTGTCTATATCTTACTAAAATTACTTTTTTTTTTAAGTGGACTTATACCTTTCAAAAATAACAGCTCATATTTTGGTTGTAGTTGTAAAAGTGGACTTGCGCTACTTACGGGCCACTTATTCATTAGCATGGTGTTCTGAAACTTCTATGTCGTCACTTGAGCTGCTGATAGTATCATATACGTGGTCTTGTGGCACACATCTAAACTAAACGCAGAACTTCATCAGATTTATACTTACATATTTAGAGGAAAATTTCCACTATGAGCGGGATGGACGTCAGTGACTCTAGACAGCATTTGCTGTTTTTGAATAGGGAAACTTATAAGCAAAGGCATATTGAATATCGATTGACTTATTGCATTGAATGTAAGGATATTTATTGCTTTTACTCTACTTTATTGCTTTTACTTTACTTTTTTTCCCTAAAGACTGATGAAATGGCTAAGTAGCTGCAGTATTTACCGGAATCCTATGGAATTATCTCCTTTTTGCCCCAATCTTTTTGCAAGAAAGTTTTCAATTTCGTTAGTGAAAAATTCGAATAACCATCAATCTGCGATTGATTTCAATCGATTAATTTTGTAGTTCCAAAAAACGATTGAAATCAATTGCAAATTGATGGTTAGTCGATTGAAGTTTCAATCGTTTTTTGGGATTACAGAATCAGTCGATTGAAATCAATCGCAGATTGATGGTCAATCGGTTACAGATCAATCGAACTGACCTCACACCGACTGAAAGATTGAATAATCATTAAGTTATTACGGGGATAGAAATAGAGAGTCTTGTTATTAGTCCAGTTGTTCTTTTCTTTTGAGTTGTATTAAATACATAATTTGTTAGCTTTAAGTATTACACGTTCATCGCACGATGTATGGCCAGGGGGTGTTAAAAAGTGCAGTCCAAGACAAGAGGACTGATATCTGGAGATGTAGATAAGGTATCAATACACGATACTGCAATAAAATGTAGTTGCAGGCCGTGGGGGTGTTCAAAAGCGCAGTTTAAAGCTTTAATTTTTGAACACCCCCTCACCCTGCAAACATTTTATTGCACTATATAAGGAAAGTTTATAAGTTACCGGAAATGCGTCAAATAATTGAAAGAAGGCGTCCTATATTTAAGACTTTGTATAATAAATTTAAAAAGGAAAAAATCATATCAAGGATAGAATTTAATGAAGAAAAAATAAGAAAAATACTCAGAAATTAGTACACCTGATTAGTAATATTGTTAAAAGTAATGAGAAAGTTGGTTTGTGCTGAAATCTTTTAAAACGCGACTAAAAGATTTGGATCATTTTCTCCGCACTTCCAATTTATTATTGAAATCAACCGACGTAGGACTTACTTCGCAGAAAAGCACTTAATAAAAATATCGAAATTTATAAATAGCCTGTTTTCACAAATAAATGTAAATTTTACGTTTCATATTGTGATGAACAGTGTGAAGGAAGTTGAATGCTAGCTTAGATGTAAAATACCTTTAGAATAAGCCTAAATATCTAGGGTGACTCAGTGATGGTATGCCGGCTATTTTTTTGTTTTTTGAGTGAAAAATTTCCACATAATTGCTATTATAATTGAGATAAACTAAATATATTCCAATATAAAGAAAAATGGGAAAAACTGTTACTAAGTTAAGAACTTCCAAAGAATAAATATTTTACCAAACGAATCACCTAAAGGGTAAAGCGCTTTAAATGTGTAGATTTCAGCTTTATACTTGCAGAAAATTTCGGAAAACACTTTCTCAAACACCTAATCTAAACCTTAGAGAAGATCTTTTATGCATAAAAAAATAAGAACAATCTCAAAGGAGAAATGCACTAGAGTTAAAAAATCATATGAGGAGCTGGCGAACAAAACCGGACTTGTCCACACTACGTCAAAATTTTTTTTTTTATTTTTTCTGGCTCCTCAAGTTCACTTTTATTTGCCTCCGAAAAATATTATCCATCAAAAGCGGCACTAAATCTCTCAAAATAATTGTTAAAAACTACATTTTCAAACAGAATCGGACTTGTCCGATACAATTCTACCTGATCTCTATTTGCTTATTTTCGATTTTGACCTCTCCTATAAAAAACAATTAAGTGACAAGTCCGGTTTTGTTCGCCAGCTCCTCATATATTAAAAAATGAAAATACTACAACAAAATGGTCTTAATTGCTAGTAACTTTACCTTAATGAATTGAATGCCTTTTTTTTTAGCTCAAGGGTTACTCTATGATGCTAATTTCACAGCCTTGGCGGGAGGGAACACAGGAAGGAATTAGGTCGTCGAATGAAGGTGTCGGTGCATATTCTGTTTGAATAAGTGTGGTCGGGATGTGCCTGGGAAAAAAAAGAATATGCCAGTCTGTTCCATATTCGTACCATTCGGCTCGAAGAATTTTCACTATTTTGCTAAATCTTGACTCAAAGATAAAAACATAAAAGCAACTCGAAGCGCGGGTATCACGCATAGGGATAGATTTCTGGAGCAATGTCCATGATTCATTGGCAATGGCTTAAAAGTGTTTTTGACTTTGTCCAGTATCTCTCCTCAAATTAAATTCAAGTCTGGGTCTGATATGCGCCTTGCATATGAGCTCTAGGTCAAATGAGGTGAAATATTGCTTGCACTGATGTAGGAAGCCGTGGTATTTTGTACGAATACCAAAGTAACGTTTTTCTAGAGCGTGTTTTTTTTTATATTAGCATTATTTTTAAACAGATAAAATTTTCAGTGGCTCTACTGCTTTGTAACATTAATTTATTATGCGAAAATAATTAAAACGAATTTAATATAAAACAAAGGTAGAAAGGTTGTGAAAGGAAACTGTATGTAATGTTGAATGAAGAGAAAAATGTTAAAAATAATGATAAAAAATTCTACAGGCGGGTGAACCTCAAAAAATGGATAAATGTTTTCTATGTATACCGTTAAATAAACTAAAAGAAAAAGTAAAAATTATATGAAAAATTCAAAGAAAATAGAAACGACGGTGTTAACTCGAGTTCTAGATGGATGGATAACTTTAAAAAATTATATGGGATTCATTTATTGAAAATTGTAGAAAAGAAACTGATATATATGCAAAACCGATGGCCTTTATTGGAAATTAGATATTATTAGGTTAATTAAACAGTCCTCAAAAGCTTTGATGCCTTTTGTTCTAAAGAAAAAAATGTGAATAACCTTGAAAGTACAAACGGGCCTGAATTTTTTTATATTCACGTTTTCGCGAGTTTACTGTATTTCTAACTACATACTGATTATGCTGCTAATAAGGAAATGCAATGACTGAATAAAAGTATAGCTATAAAAACTGCGATTCTACACTATTATTGAAATAAATCAAGTATTTAAATTTCGATATGGACATGAGCAGATTCGATTGCGAGGCAGAATTATGTAAATTTTCTCATTTTATAGCTTACTTATAACGTCAATATTCACATGCGAAGAGTTGTTTTGAAACGCGTCTAGAAATTAAGCAGTATTTAACACTTTGATGGCCGCACGTTTCGTGTAAAAACTTTCTCCTACCGCCGGCGGTTCTTACGAAATGATCTAGTTTCAGGTAATAGCGTTTACGTACCTTTTTAGGCAATTAAAAGCACTACTACAAGAACTACCATACTCTGAACTTTATAATATTACATTTAATCTAAATACTGAAACTTGATTTGAATTATTTACTTCATTCGAAATGCCTGTTCTTTGGTAGCTCTAACTACATCGATTTTCTTTGTCTACTTTTCATATATGCCCACGATTTATTTAAAAATTGAAAAAAAGTGGAAATGAGTCGTTTTAAAGTAAAGACAATAAAGTGAAAACTTAGAAAAGGCAAGGAGAAGCAATGTTTATTATCTTGGAACAGCATTTTGAAAATATCGATGTTACTAAGAAAAAACAGTAGGATTCTTGGTGGAACTCTTTGATTTAAAATCAAAAATCGGAAAATATTTCGCTTATTTTGGTTCCATTGAAACAAGAAATTTAGAAAATTTTAAAGGATGGAATAGCTAGTAAATTGCTAGCATTTAAAAAAAAGTTTTTAGCGTGATTCGATCTGATGGTAATACACCGATCTCATCGACATGGCCCTGGCCTAGTCTAAATGCTATGCTAAATGCTCATAAGATTATTGTTTGATTGCTAAAGGGATTAGGTTTTTCGCATAGATGTAAAACATTTTTGGTGATATAAACCGTTATTATGTCCACTTTTTGAAATTTGAAATTCACTAAAACAGACGAAGGTTTCGTAGATTGTATATTAAAAACACTACAGGATGTTAAGTGAAAAAAGTCCCCAAAAACATAAATCCCTTTTCCCTTCGGAAATGGAATTTTTTCCTTATTCGGAACTTTTTTTCAAGGGACTTGGACAGTCGGAATTTTATGCGTGTTTTGACTAAAATATTGTAAAAAAAATTTAGAAGCAACCAATGCAGCTCTACTAATACACATGGTTCAGAAAATACCTCAACGCGGTGCCGTATTTCTGTGTGCCCGAGATTGGTCGTCTTTTAGAATGAAGACTCTTTAGTTTGTACTAAACATGGTTTGGATACGAGTCTAATACCGTATCGAAGAAAAGACTAGTGGCTTTTAAATCGGTGCTTGCTCACTCTCCTGCTCCTCTTTTTCAGTTAAAGTAGTTTTTAGGGCTTGTATACTTTAAAAATTGTAAGGTCTCGTAGGTGATTAACATAAATTAGCATAAATGTACTTAATTTTTAAAATTAATCAAATATTTTATTTGAATTAATTTTAGCATCACAATGGAGTCAGGACTTTTAAGTGCTTTCTTAGATGACCATTATGATGGAAATTATTCTAGTTTCGACGCGGAAAATTACTGGAACCACGGAAATGAGTAAGTAACTATGTAGTATTATTAAATTTATTAATAATAAAACAAAATTTTCAGCACACTGGGACTGCAGCTCTCAGAAGCATTGGAGGGTATATTACCACTTTCACCTGTAGACAATAAACCAATTTTTGATGATGACGCTGACGACCAGTACTCCTACCAGCTAGATAATGCAAACATGGAAAGCAATACTTGTATCATAGGCAATTGGAAACAGGTAAAATGATTTAATTTTTTTGCTTGTGTCCAATAAATACGATAAAAAAAACACTAAATATTTAAACAAAGGCAAATAGATTTAATTTTAATTTTCTATAATAAAATGGCCTTTGTATATAATAATTTTGGAGTTTTTAACTATAGGATTTAAGACTTTATTGACTTATCATTTTCTTTTTTATATAGTTTATTGAGTAACTAAGGAACATTTACTTTGAATTTCTAGGATAGACATTTTTTGGAAAATGAATATCGACCAAATATGTCATCTCCATCTATAGAAATTATAGCAGTTGATCCAAATTGTGATTATAGTTCTCCTCTTAGCAATTTTGATGACGATTCTGAGGTAGAATATGAAGAGGATATAAGAAAAACTCAATGCTGTAGTCGAACAAGTAAAAGAACAATGAGTTCTTCAATAGCAGATTATGAAAGTCATACGAGTGATGAAAGTGATTATGAGAATGAAGAAGTAGCAACAGAAAGAAATGAAATAAGTACACTGACTGACCAGAATATTGACATACCATTCAAATTGGAAGAAGACGCATTTAAAAATATACCGTTAATTTTAGATTCAGTTGAATCGAACCATATAACACAAGAGGGAAGAAAATCTGACGGGATAAGCACATTTGAGACAGAAATAATCAATATGAAAAATTTTGATCTAGCTACTTTTATAACACGAGATGATTATGAGTTATCACAAAGTTGTTCGAAGGTGAATAAAATTGAAGGAGTACTACAGAAACAAATAGCAGCAGATGGTGATTCCGAGGGTGATATAATTGTAGATATTGAAACTGTTCCTGAAAATGATAACGAAATTATATTTGATAAAAAAGCAACTGGATTAAATAATAATGGATATAACTGCTCCTTAATAAATTCAGTTGAAGATGACCCCATTAAAGATCCGTCATGGAGTCCAACAACAAAAAATACAACAAAGGGACAGAAATCTCGTACTCGTAGCACTAACAAAAATCCTACCTTAGGACATAATAAAACGTCTACAGTAAGTAATATTTTTTTAAGTTAATAAATAAATAAATATATTATTAAGAAAATTATATAACTTAAACTTGTAGTCACTTTTCTTCTGATCCAATTTTACCCTAGATTTCATGTTATACTAAGGGGGGAAATACTGAAAACCTTTTATAGTAGTTTGTTCTTCAATTTATAACATTGACTAAGAAAATTCATTCGTTCATAGAAATTTGTGTAATGTGTGTTGGCAAAATATTGATATTTCGAGGAACTAACAAACGTTTCATAATTTGTTATTTAATTTGGGGGACAACTCAATTAAGTACATAGCACAGTTAGGCAGAAGGGAATTGAAAAAATTAAGGTCATTTTTTGCGTTCTTTAATATTAGGACACCAGGGTAGAAAACGCTAAATTAATATAACTAATAATAAATATATAATTACAGTTGGTCTGTATTTGATCGGCGGATGGTTAGATTTGCATTTTGGAAATCAGAAATTTGCTAGTAGAATAAAACAAATGAAATAGGTGTCATAGAAGCTTGGTCAGGGAAAAGATGTATCCCTTGTATAGCAGTAGCAAAATAGCATCATATTTAGGCAACCCTGTTACATCCAATTCCGCAAGGTTTTTGAAAACGTGAGAATGGGACCCGCGTGTCCCATAATTAAGTTCTAAGTTAATAAACATATCCCTTCGTTTTAGCCCTTTCGCCAAATTTCCTGAAAATATTTGAAAAAGACTTCTGATATAGTCCATCCACACGTTTTCTATGCTTTCGAATAAATCTACCTTACTTCTAACGGTACTTATAAAATTGCAAACTTTTGTTTGTAAAATTTTTAAGCAAAATGAAAATGCTAATTCATATAAGTATCGATTTCCATAAAAATATGCAACAGTTGTTAAATATTGCATTTTGTCACTTCTTTAGTTGTTGCACCGATTATTTTCATGTGACATAAATCTAACAGAAAGGTACAACAGTTGTTGCACTGGTTCTTAATGTAATGTAATGTTTTCATTTCTCCAGAGAGAAGAAAATGAAATCTACAATTCCAAAACTCTTGTTTCTTTTGTTTTCACTGGTCAATTATGCTGCTTTAGGAAATATTTGAAGGTGCTTTTGTTAGTATACTTTCCCAGCTATTTTGAAATAATTTGTAATTTTGAATAATTTATGAATTGTAATTCACGATTATTGTGGGGATTTGGGTAACCGAAACTAGTTCCGTTCAGTATTTATGTTTGTTCAACATGGATATAATCAGAGTGCTTGAAGCGTAATAAAACAGCAGGTATAAATGCTTCTTCAACAACTTCACGTTGCAGAGTGAAGCCGGATAAAATTAAATAAATTGCATGAAACAAAAGTACTTTGTTGTTAATTTTATCTGTAGTTAATATAAAATACGCTTATAAGAATATCCGAGTAAATTTATATGATTATACTTTAATTTGAAGGTGAATAAATTGAAAGCATCCATTGGAAATAAACTAATAATTTCTACGGGAAGACCATCATGTATCAATCAGAATCGAAAAAATGTTGGCCTAGGTCGCGGTAAGAATATTTCTATGTGCTCCAAACCTGATTTGTCAAGCTCTT
>QYTT01079658.1:36437-47035 GCA_006980735.1 Dasypogon diadema
GAATTTAATTTTTGAATTTCCAATTTTGCACATAAAAAGCACTTTTAAAGGCATGCATTGATATTGAAATTTTGCGTTGGATTTAAATCATGGTAATATCAATGTTATATAATTGAATCCGTTCGGAACGGAGATGAAAACGCTTCAATAAACTTATTTTCTTCAGAAAATCTAAAAATAATTTATATGGTTTACAGTCCTATAGCAATATTCTTTGACGTCAATATTTTTTCCGAATGCTTTCAAAACAACTACGCTACCAATTCTTTGCAAATTGAATTTGACATTTGATTCGAAAAAATACTTGATATCGAAGATAATTTTTATAAGTTCTTGGAAATTACAAGAATTTTCGCTAACCTTCTCTGAGAAAAATGATTCTAAAAGTTTTTCTGTTTCCGTTCCGAACGGATTAAATAATAGATCGGAGAATATAATTACTTTCGCATCATTCATTGGCGATCATTTCATTTTAATGCATGACAATCTTGGTAGTATTGTTTAATGAAAATGTTGATAATGCTTACTCACGTGTCCTGAATGAAAAACTACAAGATGCCTAAGGTTGTCCTAAAGGGAAGTCCTGAAGGTAACCGGGAACGTTTAAAATTCCGTTTGCGTTGGTTTGATGATGAGAAAGGAGACCTTTGTACATACGTTGGATGTTTTTAACTGGTGAGAAGATGTTCAAATTCTAAAACTCTGGAGAAGCCCAGTTATACAAAGTCAGTGTAGCAGGTAATGGTGATGATGAATGTTCGAGACCACGCGGCCAAGACTAACTTAATACATTGCATTACTGGGGAAAATTAGACTAACCGTGTCCCAGATGATAAGATTGTAAAACGCTAAAATATTCCTTTTAAAAGTGGAATTTGGGCTCATCGCTGCTCTGAATAACCTTCAAGAATTTTTAATGGCGGTGTACAACACTTCTAGTCAGACATTCAGAATCTTATAAAAGAAGCTTTGCCAATCTGTTATTTAAGATAGAGGAGGCGAGCAGTTTATTCGATGATTGCTCAGAGCTAGTCCTGAGTATTTAAGTTCCATTAAACCATAAAAAATTTGATGGAATTCATTTTAATCTTTGCAGACCAGAGGTAATTGGGTGCAGTTACCGAACAAGTCTAATATCAAATATTAATTCGTATAAATTAATAATATCTATGGGTAATAGACGTCAAATGTTTGAGGCAACTGACAACAACATGAATCCAATATTCTAATATCAAGCGTTATCATATTTTCTGGCTTATGAGAAGCTTGGTCAATTCTTTTACTTGCGACCAGTCGCTGATTGCTGAAAAAGTGAACATTTTTCATTAGGCTTCTGGACCTGGCAGCTTAGTTGTTTCTCAGCATTACTGTTCCGGAGTCTTTTCATTACCATGTTCTTCATGTGATTTTTTCATTGGACCCCTTTTTTTTTGCTACCTTCTAATATTTATTATTACTTGGAAATTGCTGATTTTGCGTAACCAATAATCGTGGACTGGTCCATGTGCTTGATGAACGTATTATTGACATTGGTGTCCATTTATTTTATGGGAAATTGTCCGTGTGCTTTATGCACACCTATGTACCTATCTCCAAGTCTTGTGGCCCACATTATGACCCACCTTGGCTGGATTGTTCTTTAAAACTTAGAAAATAATGTATGGAAGAAGTAAAAAGAGATAATTGGAGATACACCTTAAGGTAGTCCATACGGCGCTGGTCCACAATCTTCACTCCGAAAAAGTATATATGTGAATGCTTTAATAAAGAAAAATATAATAAAATTACAGGTATATATTGAAGCTCTAATTTTAACGTCCTGGCGTGTTTTAATTTTTGCTTGTCGATTCAATGGAAAGTGCAACAAATAATGTTTAAAAGTTGCAATAAATTAGATAATTTTGAACAACTAGCAACAAAATTAAAAATAATCTACTCTGAGTTTATTAGAAAAAATACTCTAAATCAAAAATGAAATGTTATCGCTTATTTCAATTAAACGTTTAATGAATTTGCAATATATTTCTCTAGATGGAGCAGTTACAAGTTCTCTTCAAGTGTGCACCTATCCATCAGCAATAAAAAAGCCACACGTAGAGGAATCGTTCGAAGACCTACTTAAAGCAGTAAAAGAAAAAATGCGTGGCGCGAAATCAGGAGGATCTTCACGTGTTAAAACTTGACATTCTTCGGCGCCCATGACTTTATTATTAGTAAGTCCAATATACATCTTTTTTAATGAATGTAGAACTTCAAATTTAGAAAAATATGTTATATCATGACGAAGGTCGCAACGTAAGGTAATAGATGCAATTTTTTTTAACGTATGTGATTTGTCCGTTATGTTTTTAAATTTTTCAGTTCAATTTGCTTATAGTTATTTTCATTAAAATATATACTGGTTATATTCACCGATACTTGAGTTTATTAGCTATTAAATGCAATTAGAACACTTAAGTTGAATATTACTTAAAGAATAGGAATTCAAAAACATAGCTTGTGCATTAAGAATTTGTTGCAGTAGTTTTTTTAAGGACAACGTATTCATGCGAATAACAATGGTTGTTATTGATCTAAAAATAATTTTTTTTCCTCCCGCTTTTTATTACATTTATTACAAAAACTTTTGATAAAGAGAAATAAAGAGATGAATTGTTAAATTGTAAATGCAATGATATATGAATGCAATATTAACAATCCCTTAATATTATCATAGATCCATCTAAACTTTCTGATTAGTGCTCAAAATAATACTTTAATCAAATTGTATAGTTACTTTTTACAGTGATTCAAGTAGATTTTAAGAAGAATTTATATTTAAGCCATTCTAACCTAAAAGAAAAATATCCACAAGAACAGAATTGAAAGGATAACAATTCAATGCAAATCGATATTGTACTATTTAAATGAGATTACTAATAGAGTTTGCCGAATTTTGTAAGACGTAAAATGTGCCATTTTCTGTTTTTCGCTGCTAATTTGCATGTAAATGTGGGAAAATGTCACGATGTATACATGCCACTGGACTGTTAATTAAATCACAGGTATTTAAGAACATGTTTATATAATGCTACAAATTTACTTATTATCCTTGGAAGTTTTACCCTTTTTGGGTGTTTGTTGTAAGGTAAAAGCAGGCTGAGTATTTCATTAAGAACGTTCGGTCTATAACTTTATTCAATTATTAATAATCCATTTGCATTATATCACCAATAGCGACCATTCCTCAGAATATGTAATGTATTTCAAATTTTTTTTTTACCAGACAAGTTCTTGTACTCTTGCTGACAAGACACTTCCTCTGTGCTGATTTTCAGATTGCACATCTATTTACACTGGCTGTTCCCTGGGATGTTGGGCTTGTTTCTCATGCAGCTATAGGGGCTGACTTACTTTGCTTCTTTCCGCCACGCTTGTGGCTACTTTTGCTGTCACCGTTCCTATTCGACCCGCTGGAGTTGCTTCTTGATCTGTCCGGAGTTACGCCGGCCAGTCTAGACGCTTTATTAGGGATTTTTCCCTCTTTCTCCCAAGTTTAAGCAGCAGTTCTGCTGTCTTCCTGTCCTCTCGATCGTTTTTATTTTACATTTTTGGGTTGTGTCCCTTAGGAAAAGATCCGGATGTCTAACAATTCTCCAAGGGGGATGCTCGCACTATATGGCGGCTACCATTTTGACCTCTCTTAATTGTTGGACCTGAAAAATATAAACGGCTTAGTCACGTCAAAATAGCAATATTTCTATAGATTGTTGATATTCTTAGGAATTGCACTAATCAAGCATTTTTTTTGGAGCTAAATCTTACTATTAGAGTTGAAATTCATTAATTCAGAATTAATTTTCAATATTCTAGCACTAAAATGCTAAGCTAAAATCTTCAAAATCTGCACCGGCGTCGGTTAACTGTGACTTGAAATCCCGTTGCGTAGAGCTCTGCAGACAACACATTCACGTTTGACCAAGTCTTCGTTCAAACTCTTCTTTTAAATTCCCTTCGATATTTTACTTGAGGAAAATTGTCTAAATTATTAATTTTCTCTGTTTTTGGAGTATTCTCCAATCATCCGTTCAGGCTTTTAATGTCTCCGTCCCATTGAATAGGTCAGTATAACTCCTATTGACCAGAATTTGTAAATATTCCACTGTCTCTTCTTTTCAACGTATAGTTAAGTTCCCAGGCAAAACGGTTACGTGCAAATCTGTGTACATTTGAAAAACGAGCGATTATCTGATTTTCAATTGATGTTTTTATTTTTTACATACGATTAGCAGTAGACATAATGTAATCAGTAATGAGAAAATGTGAGGATGACAAGTTTACTGCCGTTTTGTATAAAAAAAGCAGAGTAATCCTCCCAACTGGAAATTTATATATGTATTAGATTATTTTTATTCTAGTTTATGTGGGGTTTTTTTGTTTTGAAAGAAGAAAATAAATGAAACATGAATTCTAGTTAATTGTAGGACAATCTATTGATTATTAATTCACTTCTAAATTCACTCAAAAAAGGTACTGAATTTGGTTAAAAGTGGAAAACCACGAAATTATTAGACGAAATAGAAATTAAAAGCGGCACGGGTAACAGCCCTCAAAATCGGCTGACAGTTATTCTATTGTCTATTGCGCATGATGAGTGTCGTTATTCGAACAAGTTTCGAATCAATTAATGAGTACGTCTTAAATTTTTCGGATATTATTTACTGAATCCAAGACAGTTTCTTCATATCTTAGAAATCTGTATTCGAAAATTTATCCACAATAAACCCCTATTACTTTGTTCGAATTTTTCATGGAGGTTGTTATGATATTTAGAAAGTCGCTATTATACTAAAAGTAAATGTCTTACGGGGTTTATTAGAGAAAGATATGAAGAGAGAGAAATTGTTGCCGGAAAGTTTTGATCAGTGATCGTTACTCCTATGTTCGCAAGTATCTTTTGTGCACTTTTGTGCTATCAATACAAATGTATACGTGGTACGCTATTATAAAAGAAAGCTCTACATGTGCGTGTGCGATAGAGCACTACTTACTTTGTGTCGCACACATTTTGATTTTTTAAAGACAACTTCGATTCCATTTTCTGCATATAGTAATATTCATTAATGTAGCTGTATAGAAGAGAAAGATATATTCTCAATATCTATAACATTTTTAACCTTTTTAAATGCATTAGGAATAGGATAAATGTATAATTTTGATTCGCTTTTAACATTTAGGTAAGGTTTCGGGTTTTCAAATTTTACAAAACTTTTACACATTTCGAGATAAATGTACCCACATGAAAAAGACTCGTTTTAGATTTAACCGATAATAAAATGAATTGATTATTCGTTATAGCAATATCTTATTTGTTAGTTATGTTCTTGTTTAAAATGCTATTATAGAATAACAAGTAAAATATTTATGGGATTAGCGGTTATCTATGTAAATATTTGGTGATGGGAAAATGAAATCAATTCTTACTTTCAAATTTGGTCATTTAATTAATAGGTTTATAATGCAAGCTCTATTACATCCGAAGTTATGTTCCAAATACCCAAATACCTTCGGTTTTCACTCCCTCATATTGTAAGCAGTAGCTATAAAATTAATATTTTAATATGAATTTAACTAAGCAGTGGAATTGAAATAGTTTGGAATTTAAATTAGTTAATAACAATTATCACAGGAAACAATATTGCAATCAAACAGGTTACCAATTCTAAAAATTTATTTGTATAGAGTATGTTTCATAGTTATAGATTTAAAAAACTGTTCTTGAGTATAGTCCCAAGCTGAGGTGGAATCACGATATAGAGAATACAAGGTATGCTCTTCCCGTGTACTACTTCTGTTATTTTTACCGAAGTGACGTCACTGCGCCAAGAAGTTTTGGTTATATTGCTGAAAAATTCTAAAATTAGTCGAGTAGATATGCTAGAGTATGCGCAACGGAATATTATTGCAAAGAAATAAATGAAAACAATGCTTAACTATTTATTTAATTAATAAATTATTTCAAATTTCCACACAATTTTGCGGAGCTGACGTCACGGCCAAATGTCATTGTTCCCCTCGAGTATACCTTGTATTCTGTATACCGTGAGGTGGAATAAGCTGTCAATCATTGCCTATGATGCGTCACATTTCATATAGTCCAATTTTCATTTGCTGCTTTGGTAACCCATTAATCGAAAAAGACGAGCGTACCGGAAGATTTACATTGAATAAATCCTGTATTACACTCTTTTAAAGCCATAATTGGCTTTAATTTAATTGCTATGATGAACAAAATCAACTTTTAAACACAAAAGCTTTCAGTAGTTCCGTAGACGACTTAAATAATCGAATAAACTTATCAACTCCATAAAATGATCGAACTAATTTAACTCAGTTAATGTATGACAACCCTGTACTCTGCTGCCAAAAACACGCAGATTTTAGGATTGGTCGAATAGATCAGGTTAAACGTTTTGATTGTTGTGGATGAATTTTGCTCTATAGTAGCGCACAACAAATCTTCATTCAACTGTATCAATATCTTTCTTATTTCTTACCTTACCTTCTTTCTTGATTCTTATATTTTTGACGCACCTGCAGCATCTTAACTTTGTACCTGTAATTTTCGTCCATTCGGCTGCGACCTTTTTCCTGTTATTTATTACATGAAAAATATAATGTGTTTTGGAAGACCTATTCACCAAAGAATAATTGTTTTTGGAACCATGTATTGTGCGAAATTAAACAAACAATTTTCTGTGATGACTTTACCAAGACTCAACTACGTTTGAGACTTGATGAAATTGTGTATGAGTTTAAAGAGAAAAATAATATGGATTAGTATAAAAAATAAGGACAATGAAGTATGTTTTAATTTCCTTTTTTTTCAATGTAAATAATTCATTTGATTGATAGCGTACATTCTCTCAATTGTATTATAAACCAATTTAATCCTTTTTGCCCATATTATGCAATTCGATTTGATCCTCTCGAATAGGGAAGAAAATTAACTATAAATTGTTTTACGATCTGGGTCCCGTTCTTTTATCAACTTTTTTTTTTATCTATCTCCATATTAACGTATGATGATATTGAGTAGGACAGTGGATAGGGCGTCAGCCCAGAAGGCCACTTCACTCTGGGAAGTGGTGATGACTTCCATTCACTAATATGAAATAAATATGGTGAATGCATGCCTCATACTTTCTATGTCGCCCTCAAACTTGTCATATACGACAATGTGTAGAAAATAGTTGACGATATGAAAAATATAGTGTCCTTTGCACACTCAAGATAGGGCGAAAAATTTGAATTCGAATTCTGTCATAATGAAATGTGGACAAACTTGAAATTTTCTGAGGCCTGTTGACGGAAATAGGTAAATGAAATATTTTTAGGTGATTAGCAATTATTGCGTAATTGAAATAAAAACATAAAATCTTCTAAGGAGTGGCGAAATTTTTATGCATGCACCTTTAATGTGAACACAAAAGTTGTGCCGTTTTTGAGGTGACAATACTGTCTCCGTATTTATTTTAATTTCAGTGCTTTCATCACTCTGAAACTCTTTAACTGTGTAGTTAGAAAATTACAGACATTTCTTTTTCTGTGTAAAACGGAACATTTCGTACGAAAATATTTGACATTTGTATTACAATAAAGAAAATGTTTTTTTTTTCAATTCATTTCTATGATGATGTTATTTTTGTGCTGGACCTCTTCAATATATTTCGAGTGGTAAATCATTCCGGATATATTTCCTAATGCCAAATACACTAATTATTTACGGCGCGTTAAAATTCTCAGAAAAGTTGTTGATTGTTATACTAAATTGCGATTAAAATATTAAAAAAAATTCCCAGTTGGAACAAGCTGCTGCTATAGTATACATTTAGAGTAATGCTAACTAAAGCAATAAGGAATTAACTGCTATAAGACTAGATTGTAGAAAGAAAACAGTGTAGAGTTATTCGAGTATATTCTCCTCAGGGATATAATAATTTAAAAAAGAAGTTCTCATGTTCGAAGAATACAATTTAAGGATGTAATTTTAATGCTGCTTCACGTTACTGCCAACCATATATAAAGGGTGGAATGTTCTATTTTCACTTGTACACTTTTGCGATTAATGTATATAGTTTTTAAAGTATATATTTGTTGGATTATTCTTTTAGTAAAGTAATCTGTTAGAAAAAAATGATATTGTCTAGACTGGAATTCGTTATAATGTAAATCTAACTTGTTTTGTCATAGGTACCTAATCTTTTTAGTTTTAAGGCTCTTACTTCAAACCGTTTGATAACCACAAATAAGAAAAATGCGACATTTTATTTTTTTAACAACTTTAAATAACTTTAAGGAATGGAATTTATATTTATTTCTACTTGAAACAGGATATCAGCAATAATTTAGTAATAATTACGTTTCAGAAGAGAGTGGAAATAGAACGATCTAAAACTGGCTTAAGTCAAATATTACAAACATAAGAAATTTGTATGATAATTATAAACTTGTTTTTAATACTGATAATAATAATATTTAAAACAATTTGCTATGATTTAAACAATTAATAAGCCCATAAGACTACTCTTGTTGTTTATCAAACAATGCAATTAAGTTAAGTAAACCTAATAAATATTTTATTAATTTGTCCTCTACGCTGTCATCGATTTTATAATTTCTTGAAAATTCTAGATATTAGCTTACTTTAGATTTAATAGGTTTATTTTCTGTGATTATTATGAGTTTATTTAATGTTAATAAATGAAAAGCATTCACTTGATTGTATGTAATGATAATTGGAACCTTTTTTCTTCCTGCCTTTTTACAGTAACCTCACAAATTGTCACATTCCATGTATTATTTCTTGTAGATATTTTATGATGGGGAAAACACAGCCTTGTCTGGAAGAGAACTGAATACGTTCAAGACTTGTAAATGGCAAGGAATGTAGAATATGATAAGATATTCCGCACCTGCTTAACACATAGCTGATCGTTCGGGGAGATGTTACTCATTTGAGGAATCATCACTGAAAGATCAGAGATGTCGCATTTTTCAGCAGGCCAAGTCGCTCTGGTAGTGTAAATCTCATACCAATAGTATGGTGTAAAATATTAGCGGGTTATAATATAATTAACCTTGGCTATAAGTACAATAGCGTTCCACTTCTTAGAATTCTGTTGTGATACTGTGCAAATGAGCTAGAAAATAGTGAAAGGTCGTTATGCTCTTCTAGATCACCTGCTCAATCTATCTCCTTGTCGGCAACATTTTTTAAATTTTAATCTTTAACCTTTAAAATTTTATTCTGTTGGCGTTCAAACCCAGGAAAGCAAACAAAAGCCAACGCTTAGCTATAGACTCGTCACCGATCATTTCTAAGGAATAATAGGATTCCGTATGATGACATTCGAAAACAATGGATACATAACAACCAATAGCCCAAACCAGATCCAAAAAGTAGCCTTCAAGCGAGGAAAATAATGTTCACTGTTGTAGGTCATCGTTATCGCAGAACTTGATAACTTACATTGTGGACCGAGTAGTGTGCTGTTTCTGATGGGGGTATTCCGGTGTGTTGTAAGATAGATTTAATGACGGTAGGTAATGGTTGTTTGGAGTGGTTTCTTTTGTATTGTGGGGATTGAATGAGTACCCAGGGCTGAATTCTCTGGTAGATGCTCATCTTTAAGCGTTGCCAGAGAAGAGGTTGGTGCAGCACTGAGAAACTACTTATATAGTAAAAATGGTGTGAACCTTTCTACAGTACTGAAACTCTTGAAATAGAGTTGACCTTCCTGTGTTTTTACAAATCAACATATTTTAGTAAAAAGTTATAGAATTCAATTGAATATGGAATATAAAAATTTATATAATATTGAACTGTAGTAAATGATCTCTGTTCTGATAATGAAAAATTTCTAGAAAAGGTCTATTAGGCAAGTTTATCGTTCATGGGGTATTCCACACGAGGTGCGCCCCAACCAAAAGTCATCATTAGGGGGCATGAAGTGAGGATCAGGAAGTTCAACCAAAAATCTTCCTATTTTTAGGCGCGATGACACACACATACACACATTTAAAAGAAAGCTGCCACACAAGTAACGAGGTAACGCCACGCCTCATGTAGGTACTCTGGTTGACTTCAACCGGTTAAGGCACTCCTTGTGTAGAACCCCACCATGGGAATAGAAGTGCTTAACACGTTGAGTGCCACGCGGTTTTATAGCGACTTCCCCGTCAGGCCGCGCGCGCAGGTATCGTAGTATAGCAATGCTAAGCGCAATACTGGGAAATTAGAATTTACTCGATGGAAATTCTAAAACATATTAGGGCCATTGTTTTTTAGCATAGTGGAAGGTATTTCTGTTCGAAAGGGAATGCTTATATAAGTGTTTCATTCATTCAGAGTGGCAGAAAAATAGCACGAAATTTGACCAAACAGGTTATAACATATTGTGACACTTGCGAGGGACAACCATTTTTATGTTTACCTTGTTTCAATAAAATCCATTAAAGTTTTCTGAAAAAATGTTCAATTTCTACCTTTATTATATTATTTTATACTGTCAGTCACCGGTGACTGACGCGGCCTGAACGGAAAGGTCGGTGTCAGT
>QYTT01079659.1:0-34241 GCA_006980735.1 Dasypogon diadema
AGAAAATTTTTTATTTTAAATTAATCTATGTTAAACAAGACTGTCAATTAGTTAAGCGCAACTGTATGACTGATAATAAATGAGAATAAAAGTTTTTGATTTACAATATCTTTTTTTCTATAACACAAAAACCAAATGGTATTCCATATTTGGTTACTTTCCTCTAAGCTCTCCAAGAGTATGCATATGAACATTTACAGGGTGTCCAGGTTTGAGATGATAATCCTTTAAGGAGTGATTTCTTGGCTCATTCTAAGAAAAAGATTGTACGGGAAGGTGCGGGCTCCATCTGTTATATCCACTGGGATATAGCGCCTTAAAGAAATTGTGTCCGGATTGGTACCTACAAGCGAATATTAAATCATAACTTCGGAACCACTGGATGTACGAAAACCTAATTGGTGTTGTTTCAAAGGTACTTGATTGGACTTTATCAACTTTATTCACGTAGATGTTTCCACTCAACGAACATTGGCCTTCAAATATGGAAAATTCTTTTTTATTTTTCAATACATTTCAGTATTTTTCTCGAAAACTACTTCTATTACTTTTTTTATTTTTTACATAATTGAATTACTTATTATGTTACACACAAATTCTCCATACAAAGTTGGTACCTAACTGTTACCGTTTTCCAAATAGATCAGCTTAAGAAAGTAATTTATTTTTGAAAGTGATTATTTTAACACATCCGGCAGGTGAGTAAAAAAGACTACCATTGTTGTATTTCGAATTTTTTTTGATTATTTTTGCATTAACAGATAGGAAATGTATGATTTCTAATCTACAGCAAGTGCACAAATTAACCTCTTTCTGACTGAATATTAGTAAAAATGTGTAAAGAAACAAACCTGCCGTATTTTTACTGTTTTTATCGAGGTTTCCATCTCTAAGACAGGACAGATGGACCCCGCTATCCCATATAATTTTTTCCTTCGAATGAGCCAAGGATTCACCCGTTAAAGGATTAAAAATTTAATCGACTTTAAATAACAAAATAGATGAGGAATGTAATTGTTTAACTTTTGCATGAATGTTTGTTTTTATAACGTTCGTAAATATATTTAAAACATTTTTGGATTATGGTAAAATTTTGATCGTAATTTAATCGAAATCTTATCTGTTTATCTGGCAAAACATCGAAAAAAACAGTCACGAGTACTATTCTTAACCATAGAACTGGTGTTCGCATTAAATAAAGTGTGCATTTCTAATTATAGCCGTTTCCAAAAAATACAAATGTTTCAATTTACATATTTCTCACAAAATTTTTTTTCCCGTGATAATTGTGACGCAAAAACTGATTCCTGATATATGATTGAAATATAGTTTTGTCTGTTTAGAATCATTAACAAATTTTAAAATAACTTCCACGAAATATAATGTACAATACAATATATATAATTTTATTTTCTCTATTTCTCAGGATGTTGTTTGCTGCACGAGGCAAAGTAAGTATGCAAAAATATTTGAGGTTCTTTTCTTATGTTGATTGTTCTATTTACAAAAGAAGTCAAGTTATCTTTATTTCTTAAATAATAATAATATGCAAATGATAGGATTTCATCTCATATTCCTATTAATTCAATTTGAATTGCAGACATTTTAGAAACTAAAATAAAAAAAAAATAATGCGAACTTTAATTACTACTCCTGATGATAGCTGAAATTATCACATTACGATATTAAATTTATATCGTATTTGATTGAGAAAATACCATTTAATTAACTGTCTGATATAATGACTGTCGCGTGTGAAATTTTAACAACATTTATGTAAATTGTAAAAACAATAACAGATAGATACCATTAACAGGTCAATCAATCGAATCTTTCAACAAGACTCTGTTTTCTCGTATAATAGATAAAATTAATATATTCAACAAAACAGGTTGCAATTTACAATGTTGTTGCTTGTGGTCTTTATCACGCTATTAATTACTCATGGTACAGATTTTATGCAAAACTTGTATGCGGTTTGAACTCACGGGTAAATGCATATATTCGTTTAGATTGCAGAAATAAATTTTTCTTGACATTGCTTATCTCTTGCTGGTTCAAGTTTAAGGCTGTCTGTTGCCTTGAATACTTTTCTCAATTTATGTGTGGAGATTTTATTTTGTTTACTAACATGTAGTTTTATTGTTCTAAAATTCCACAATAGACGTATGTAGGTAATAGGTGGAATTTCTCAAGAGTTTTATAATAATGTTACTTCCAGAGGAAGTGATTAAAAAATGTACAAATGATATCTAATATTTACCTAATATAAATTCGGAATTTTAAAATCTATGAGGAAGGTCAGGATTGCCCGACAGTCTTAAATTTCTGATGAATATAAAATTGCATATTCATATGCATAATTACATATGTATTTAAATACAAAATATCCACTATTTCGTAGAATGTACTTAATTTTTAGAAGCAGTGATCTGCATAAAGTGGATGAGGATTCCAGGACGTGACGGGTTTAATATGAAGGTCGTGAGGCTCGCGATAATTTTTTTTATAAAATTTCATTAATAAATTAATATAATATTTAAATTTAACACGTTGATTGCCCAAATTAGCATAAAAGCTTTGGTGAGAGTATTACTTGGTAAAATGCATTTGTCCGGAGAGAGCTTTTAAGTGCCGATCCCCAGGGACCGGCGTGACATTTAACGTGTTAAGGAAAAATGCTTTTCTCTGGCCACTATAATAATTTGATATTCGGATTCGGTACATACTTCCTCTAACTGTAGAGAGAAATAAGTAATGATAATGACAATTGTTCCAATGATTTTAAACTTGATCCTTATCGATTAAATGTTTTTAATTTCTTACTATGTAGTAAAAAAATGACTTGACTCATATTTCATTCTATTTTCCCTAATTTCAAAATAAATTAGCATTCGTGTTTTGCTGTTTGTATCCTATCCTAAATCGTAGTGGTATATATTTAATTTTAAGTTTATGGTACTTTTTATGCACTTACATTCTTTTTACTGTAGCAACAATAATACAATTTTAAGCAAAAAGTATTTAATCATTTTCGTTTAGTATGAGAAAAAAATAATTAAAATTAATTGCGGGAATTTTTAATGCCACTACTAATGTTACATTTTGATGGAACTGACGTTGCCTGCATTTACCAGGTGGACGAATGATATCATTTCGTTATTAAAACGTATCAATCGCAATGATTGTGCTATTTTCTAATATCAAGCATTTGATTTTTCTTTTTTTGATAAAATTTAATTTTATCAGCAGGGTGTTCTGTCATTTATTTCTTTGCTGACGTAAAACACATACATCCAAAAAAAACCCCACTTCATATATTTACATATTTAGGTCCAAAATCCAAGTCTTCATCTTAATTTTCATCTCGTTATAACGATTAGTGACGTCAAGAAACGAGCTAGCTTGTTCCATTTCGTTTGATTTACTTAATTTTTAACATTTCGCCCATCGCTTCATGATTAAGACTAGTCTGTCTATTCGAAAAAATGTAATGTAAATTATATATTATTTTGCCTTAAAGCCAATTAATTTTAATTGTAAAAACTAGCAGTTTATCACAAATAAAAAATGAAACGAAAATATGTGTGGTTTCTTGCTAAAAGCTATTCATAATTTCCATGAAGTCAAGTCAATCGTTGATTTGACGAAGTGTTATAAAAACTGTTCTAACAAGATGACGACAAAGACAAAGACTTGTATTGGAATAGGCTTTTAATTTTTGTTTTAATTATAAATATCTAAAATATTGAAAAACTTACCATTTGTTAATTCTGGCACCGAATACACCAAATCTTGAAATTCAATATTAGCTGGAGGCCAATGTGGTAAGTACTTTAGTTCAGCCTGTGATGATGAATAATCAATGTCAACACTTATTTCATTTAAATCACTGGAATTAAAACTGCTCCTGCTAACATAATTTTGATTACATCCGACCATAGTGCTTTGACTATGTTCATTACACGCTGTAAACATCTTTTAAGTAGAAATATGAATCAAGAAATATGCGATAAGTTTCCTTCCGTTCTCTACAGCTGATAAAAGTCTGCTCCACAAATGTTTTATAGTTTTAAGACGTAATCGCTTAGTATGTACTGCATCTGAAACAAAAGTATTTTTATTTATTTTCTGCCATTTTATTTACTACAAGTTAGTATTTTACGTCTAGGCTTCATTAAAGGTTATCATGATTCTAAACTGGTCAAAATCAGGTGTTAAGCAAAAGTTTTCCATTCGAATTATATTTTCAATATATTACGAACATAACATAAAGTGTTGTTGTTGTTGCATTTAAGAAAATTCTGAGAGAACTTTGTTACAATAGGTTTTACTATTGGTCTTTTCGCTTTTGCTGATTACTTAAAGATTGAGTAGTGGTTGTTTTGTATTTATTTATTATTATTTGTATTTATTTATTATAACGCGGTAGATTCTATATCCAGGCACGAATTTTATCAATAATTAAGATGACTTATTCTACTGATAATAGATGCTACAATGTTTGCTAGTTTGAAATTCACATTATTAGTTACCTATGATCATGAGTCTTAATAGATTGATCAAGCCAGTAATTGCGGTTTCAATTTCTGGGATTGTTTTTATCCCAGAATTTTCCTACGCCTTTTTCCTGCTTGCTACACAATTCATAGTAGTTATTCAATTAGCCATTTCTACATTAAAAGCCTCAAGTCACAATTAATATTTTTGATGCCCTTCCAAATTTCACTTCTGAAACAAAAATTATTCAGGTAAAGTAGGGCAACCTGTGGTACTATGACAAACCGGGCATAATGGCAATAGTGGCCTTTTCTATCAATAGGGACTCTGGTAAAATGTAAATGTCAGGCAGTAGGTTCGTTTTTTGGTGAGGAATAATTTATGTTGCCGCAAAATTTGAAACGGCCGGTAACTGTGGTGTTGCCTCATTGCTTCCATAAACATCAGCCACTTAGTCGAAGTGTATTTGGATTGCTTAAAAAATACGTCAACTCATTTTTGGATTCGTGTAGCAAAAGTCATGCAGATCCGTAACCTACCAGGAAATGTAACTAATATCCTAGATAGACGGCATACTCGAATGATCATTATGTTTTCAAAATAATATAGCCCTAGGGGTACTTGGACAACCCTAAATAAAAATGTGAACTTTAGGCATGAATTTTATTTCCAGATTAAAGGGATTTCATAATATCTCATGCTTTTCGATCAATAATGCCCTTTATTAAACCTAATTTTTCAAAATTCTTTTCAAATATTAAATTTTCTTATATCTGACCTTATTTCTATGTTCTCCTTACAGAACAGGTTCTTTTTTATAATATTTACTATCATCAGTATTATTGAATAACTTATAATTTTCTATTTATTTAATAATCACTTGTTATTGTTGCAAGGTTACTTCATCTTTCTTACTACGTCATTCAACTGACACGAGTCTCATTTTAAATTATTTAAAAACTCATCTTAAATAATGAGAAAAAAAGAATATCGACAAAACAACTTTTTCCTATTCATTTATATAATTAGGTACTTAAAATTTGAGGTTGAGTGAATCACATGCATGAACTTTGTTTAGAATTGCTTTCAGAGTAATTTTAACTTATTAACCTATAAAGCTTAATGTTGTCAAGGAAAATAATTAGATACATAACTTTCTCATGTGACTAGAAGTATATTTTATTTTCTTAGAATTGCGGTGTACAGTCATAGGCTCTTAAAAAATAAAATTCAGTGGGTCAAAGGTGGTATTATTAATAGCATTCATTGGAAATCCATCTATGTTCATTATAGTTCTATGAATAATCAATCACTTAGATTTCAATGAGTTTAGTTTGAGTTTATTATGGAGGGGCGACAAATGAGCAACCTACAGACCCTGATCACGGCAGGTGAAAGTCTCAGGCCCATCATCACTGTAACGATGTAGATTGAAATATTTAACTTGTAAAAGATATCATTAATAAACATTACAACGAGAGAAGGCCCAAGGACAGATCCGTGCGGTACACAAGTAGAAACCAGGAGGAAGAGGGATTGAGATCCATTTAAAAATACTGTCTAAAATCTATCGTCTAGTGGGCATTCTATTACGAAAAGTTATAATTTCGATCTCAATGGTTTTCGCACTAAAAGTGAAAGGTGGGATTAAATATATGAGATATTAGGAAAGGAATTACATAGAGAGTCCTATATAACATGAGAGACTTATCATACTAATATAGCGCCGGGTTAAACGTATTAAAAATAAAAAATAAATATCTGTAGTAATCCTCTCACTCCAACAGTCAGGTAAAAATTCTTAATTATTGGAAATTGTGCCCATTATCTTTTTCAGTGACAGGTGCACAATCTCCGTATGTGTTGTGAGCACAATCCCAGGTTGTTGCTTACGTTTGTTCACCAGATAAATAGTTTCAATTAAGCCAAAAAGTTGATGAATTTCTAATTGAATTCTTATGTATTTCTGGAAGTTTAAGAAATTTAAGGTTTGATAGAAATTATTGTCACTGTTTGTTTGCTTAAATCTTATGTTTTTGGAATTACAGCTGATATAGCTGTTTTTTTTCTGAAATGCGAGTCCTATTATTTCATGATAAGACAGAAAATTTGAAGCAAATCTGACCTGAGTTCAAGAAGAGTTATCAAAATTTAAAAAGTCTGCCTTTATTTTAATAGGTTCCAATGGTTGAGGAGGCATTCTATTCCAACATCAGATGTATAAATGTAAAGAATGATAGATAATAGTTACTCCCATTATTTTAGATTTAATTTGTTTGTATTCAAATTGGGAAATAATTTGTTCTATTTCAAGATAACTAATTTACATTGCACGTTTTCAGATTAGTCCTATTAAGATAAATTTCTACATTTTGTGCCAAGGACGTTCTTTCCTCAATCGATAACCCGTTTAACCGACTAGCCTTAGCCGACATTATCAATTATCATTGCAAAAACTTTGACCGAAAAAATTACTAACTTCACAATCACTTGTTATTAAAGTAGTCTGTCTTAAACACCAATGCGAAAAATTTTGAGAGATTTAATACTATAACAAAAAGAACACATAAAAATATTTTGATTACGTAAATTTACTCAAAACACATTTACAAGATTATCGATTTTCACACTGCATTTACTAAATATGTTATAATATTAACACTTGGTTTTTTATTAATTAATTACACGCTTCAGATGATTTAGAATCAACAACATTCGATTACAGAAAGTGATATAGTTATGATGAATTTTTTAATATTGCATTTTGACCTTACAAGCTTATACTGAACAATTCTGATAACCGTTAAGATTTTTTTTAAAAAAATTTGTCATGACATACTTGTTATCTTAATACGTGTAATAGTGAGACTATATTAACAATGCTCAGTTTTTCGTTTTTATATCAAAATGGAACAAAGGAAAACAACATTTTTTTTTCATTTAAGATCGTACGGTGTATAAATTTTCAGTAGTCTGTTTTCTATAGATAAGTTAAATAATTCAGAATTTGATTAATCGCGCAATTTTCTTATCATGTCTTGTAGTAAACAAAGCCATGCCCCTCACAATAAAATATATATTATTTGCAAACTCATATAAAAAAAAATTGCATTTGATGAACCAATAAGTACAATGTGAAAAGACAAATTAGATATAATAGCTGAAAGTGTCATAAAATTTTGATATTGTGCATTCTGTTATTGATTTTCTACATCACGCTCAAGGTTGTACTAAAGAAATAAAATGAACCTATTTGAGATTAGTTTATATTTTTTTATAGTTTTTTAATTTAATATCGAAGGTCTGAAAGACGTTCTCTTTGAGTGACAAACAAATCTATATGTGATCTGTGAAATTCTATTCGGTTGCTACAACACAATACCAGGTCGATGGATATGGATATTGAAGGATATTGAAGGTAGGCATTGACGTTGATACCGGGGTCTGTCGACTTCGGGCCTTTTTTACGAGTGGATTTTTCTTCTCATTTCTATTGGTTTCTTCTGGTATCCCACAGGGGGTCTACACATACGTAGCTATTTGTAATTTGTAATTATATCTTTATGGAAAAGACGCAGATATTTATCTATTCAATTCAATATAAATTATTGAAGGTGGTATTTTTTCATTAGTAATGTCTTTATAGTAACAAATAATTGGACTACATATACCAAAATAAGTGTTCTCCTCATAAGTAGAACATAAAAGAAAATTGATCGTCATACCAATCTTTGCCTTGAGTTAATTGTGATCTGTCAATACTGACTAATATACTACAATAATTGCTCCTACTCAGGTATAGAAGAAATTTCATTCATCGTAGATAGGAAGAGTTTAATAGTTTTAAAGTTTGTCAGGTCGTTTTACCGCACTTACTGTTTCTTTTGTACATTCTCAGTAGTACAGGTTCTATCAACTGAAATAACAATTCCTAATGCACTATAGCAACAAAAACAAGAGATTAATATTCACATGCAAGTTACCTAGAGTCTGACTGTAAATTACCTGTGTTCCAGATATATTTCGGCGGCACTAGCTCCCATAACCGTAAGTGAACCATTCGTGAGCCAGTCGTGAATCGAAAGATTCTCTTAAAAATTTATTTTAATTGAATGAAACACGATTCAACTAAAATCTCTGATATAAATTTCCTTTATTTAAAGATGATTAAATTAATTTTTTCGATGTCACATTGCACAAAGAATTTTACGTCAGATATTTTGTGAATAATATAACGCAAAAACTTGAAAAATATTTTTTTTTGTCGGTAAATCCGGATTTCGTTTAATTTCAAGGTTGTAGACAAGTAGGAACCGGAAGAAAAGTTGTAGCACATGCCTTTAAAGTTGTAGTTACTTTAAAATCTTATTAACAAATGAATAATTTGTTCGAAAATATATCTTCAAATTCTGATCTATATAATGTGTTTATGTTTATAAAAATTAAATTGTTAATATCCTAGCTGGAAATCTTTTCATATAATTTGGATGAAAGCGGGTCGTTAATTCAAGGCCGACAAGCTTGCAGAATTGCAAGAGAACGTCATTGGTTTTATATTTTCTATAATAACTGGTATTTATTTTATTTTTAGAAATTGACACGAAGGTCGGTTGTATTAAACAAGAGTGCACTTAAAATATACATAAATATATATGATTGATATTATACCATATCGATTGCAGTTATCAGATGGATAATTAATAAAAATCGATAAAATGGTTGTATGGCTGCGTTTTTAGTATGATAACATCCACCTATTTGCTTCCATACACAAAAATCTGGGTTGTATAGTATGTTTAGACAAACAGGAAAAGGAAAAATTGTTGTAAAAATTAATTTCAGAGAGTTTTAAAACGAATAAGATATTATTATATACTTCAGAGCATTTTACTAAAATATTTTTAAATGTTCCATAAAAGTTTCAAGCGTAATGAACTCAATAATGCAAACAGAATTACATATTAGAAAAATTTGCGTTTTAGACCAAACCTGAAAAGCCTTTAAAGACAAAGCAGCAGGGTAAACAACGAAATAAAAAAAACCCAAAAAAACTTGTTATAATTACAAAAAAATTACCCACCTAATTATACAAAGGTTATTATCTAAGGCTATACTTTTATATTTGCTCAGGAAGATTGATACCCGAAAAAAGTACATTAGAATGAATCAGTCGTTTTAACAAGTTAAAATAGTTGCTTTTGTCACGAAATGACCTTGACAACGTAAGAATTAAAAAAAAAAAACTTGAAAACATGTGTACAAAACTTTTTTCTATGGAAAAGTGAGTATGTTAAAATAGTGGCAAAGTTCGTATTTCAACCAGTTTCCTCTTCAATAGAGATCATCATTATGATCTTTCATTCTATGGTTTGTAGGAGAAATTTAGCCAGTTAAATAATTTTATGAAATCAGTCAAAATGAAAGATTATTGCTATACAAAAACACACAAAAAGCAAATGCTTGTTATAAATGCTCCAATCGTCGACAAGAAATAAATGTTTGGAAATTTTAATTGCTCTATTGAATAACAAGTTGTAGTTCAACTTTTCTTAATTCCAAATAAAATCTAAAATTTATATGCTTACATCGATATGCGGATAGAAAAAGCAATTAACCGTAGATTAGGTATTAAAAATCGTGTCTTAACATATTTTCGCTAGTGATTTTGATTTACGCAATAAGTAACTCTCAAAATGATGTTAAATTCAAATAAAAAGCAAAGATGTATGCATTAATCTCTTAATTACAATAATAAAGTTAACTATTTCCAACTTCATTAAGAGTTGGCGACATTTCGGCAAGAAATGAGAAAATCCATTAAAATTACGGAACCCAGACACCGATTGAAGTAATTGGCTTTGCGAAACTTTTATCTTACATTTCAAATTCATGCAGATTATCGGAATAGCCGATCTTGTACACTTCTGTATCTTTGTTATATTTTTTGGAGCCCGGCAGTAATATCTGAATGTGTTGTAATAAATAAGTATTTAGATCAAATCGATTTTCTAAAATAAATTAGGTCCGAAAACATAAATACTCCTCTTTTAATCGAATTTTTTAAAGCTTTTTAATAATCGGGTTTCTGGCGAATTAGAATTAGAGTTTTTGTTTATACTTCTTCTACAGTGCACTTTTACACAATACATGCCCGGGTGGTGCCATTTGGATGATTCTGATGTAAATGGTCGATAACGATGAATGTAAGGCATTTGTTACAGCATAATCGAATAAGAGCGTAACGATCTATTTTGATAATAATCCAATGTAATCTTCACAGTGGATGGGCGCAGGTGCAATTTGCAAAACAGATTCCGAAACAATATTTGTATCCGTTTAATACATGAAAAAGCCATATAGATAATTTTATTTTGGAAAATATCAACAGATACAATTCATTTGTTATGGATCCATTTTCTACTTTCCGCTTTAATCCACTGTCCATCCAATATTTTTGTTGTATTACCTTTAGTGCGTTTTTTCTTGTTAGCCTTCTTAGTAGGGTGAAGGGCTCATATTACGTCGACTGGAATCAACTACCCTGAAATCTCCCCTGATATCAATAATGAATGAAAGTAAGTTTTTATTTATTTTTTAAGCAAGAGGCAAATATTAGTGTTATTATTCGAATAAAGTTTAAAATCACTGATCAAGCTTTAATCGTGTCTGATTTTTATTTTTATTTATTTTATTCAGTTGTCGCAAAAAGTACTACTCCCTGATCATTGCCACAAGAGAAAGATGATGATATTCGTTTCAATTCATTCAATTCTTAGTCTACTTATTATTTGTTAAATAAATGTTATTTAAAGTGCTTCATTAATAATGCTCAATATTATTTAAATACCTTTTTAGATTGCAAACTAATTGTGTCTCTACTGCAGACCATTTATGAGTCAACTCATTTAATACTAAATGTTTGGTAATATCTAATATCATTCAAAAGTTAAATCAGCTCCACATTTTTTTGGATAATTCGAGTTCGTTGTGTACAAAAGTGTTTACATTTCTTCAATCATCCATAAGGTATGTGGAAGTCTTTAGTAATCACTGGGTTTCCTCGAACTGTTTACCTTTTGAAAAGTTGAAAAGTTAATTTTCTGCAAGTCATACATCAAAGAAAACTAATGACTACATAGCTTTTACATGTCTATTTAAAATAGTGAAAGGTATCTTAATCGAAACAAATTTTTGTGTTTTTGCATAAAGTAATAAATCAAAGTTTCAATTCTTGCAATTCAACTGGAATATTTAGCTTCATGTTCCTATATGTATACATTTTTCACTAAAGTGAACATTTTTACTTTTAACAGAGCTGGATAAAAATTATATTTAAATGTGATGCATTATCAATACATAAAAAATAATCTTGTAGTAGTTTAAACTTAGTTAACATTTTTCCATAATAAATTTAATTTGTTATACGTTATTGTAATAACGCAAAACATTTTTGTCTGTAGTATATTTAGACGGAGCTCTTCAACTGAAATTGAAAATTGTTTTTGGCGCAATTGCACTTGAGATTTTTTGAATCTTTGTCAGTTTTGTAGTTTATTTATGGCTGGTGTTTATGTTGATCGAGCTTTGGTACTCAGTACAATTTTCACAATGTCCAAGAATAAAACCTTTAAAGAAACGTAAAAATATTGAAGATCTACCTCTTTCTGGACATATTATATCGAAACAACAAGCGATGAAAATTAAGAATGTTATACGAATTTCAATCACGAAATTCTGTATCGATCGCAACTAAAAAATTGTATGCAGTTTTCAGGGAGAACGCTGAAGGTGATCATACAGTTCGTCAGCAGTTTGGCAAGTTCAGAACACAGAATTTTTTTACCTTCAAGATGAAATTGGGAGTGAGCGACCTCCAGATTGACGATGATGTCCTGGAAAGGATACTGAAAAACGACACGTTTAAAATATCCGCAGTAATGACGAAGTAATGCATAGCAGTTGATATCATTCGTCATTTGAGATTTATCTAAAAGTTATCAATACTTGTAGCGCATGAACTGACTGAAAGGACTTTAATGGAGAGAATGATCACATGTTTCATACTTCTTGCACAACAGCGTTTTGAATTATTTTTGGACGGGATAAGCATATGTTAAATCGGGAGAGCCAGAACCATCAGCGTCGAAGCCATCTCTACTATAAAAGAAAAAAATTGCTGGAACTGCTGGAACGTGAGAAACAATTACTTCTAAGAAATACTGCCACCATAATAAAACGACCATCCTAATACAAAAATACGAAAGGTGTTCTCTTACAACACGATAATGTCAGACCGTACGTATCACACGTAACGCAACAATAAATCCATCTTTCATACTCTCCTGGTATCGCACTTTCGGATGACCGATTTCGATCTCTTTACCAAAGCTAATAAACGAAAAAGTATTCAACAACAATGGGGAGGTATCTGAGGCTATACAGGAATTTTTTGGTTTTGAAAACGCAAAAATTCTAGGGGACGGTATCGGAAAGCTACTTGAAAGATGGCAAGGAATCATTCATGATAATTATAGATTAATATCGGAAATAAAGGTTTTTAATTAAAGTTTACTTGTGTGATCATTTTCAGACCGAACTTTTCGGTAGATCTAATATTAGAAGAAACGTTGATCAGGACACTTTAAGGAATTGGTATACCGCATGTCGATTAATTTCCGGACTCACTGTTTGTTGTATCTATGACGTCGGTGGCTCAGTGAATAACACCGGGGCTCATGATCAATGAGTTCTCTCCTGAATACATACAAATCTCACCTGTGTCTATCAATGATCAAAGCTTTTCTGCTAACAACAGAAACCGATTCGTTTACACACTTAATGGCTGATTAAATTAAACATGAATATTAATTCTCGTACTGCATTTAAATGAGCCAAAATTTTAACCTATTTTTCAAAAATTTTATATGACAATTTTATGATTACCAAATAAGTAGATAATGAGAGAACGCATGATAAAACTGTTTTAATACAAATAGGCAAACTCTATGGGTATCTTTCAAGATGTTAAGTTAACTTGTTCATTCAAACTGGACTTGTCCCATTTGATTACTACCAAAACCGGACATTTTTATAGTCTTAAAACAAAACCGGACGACTTATTTTTTTTTAATTACCATTTCCAGAACTAGACACAAAAAGATGATGACATAGTATTCGTGTAGCATAGAGTGAATTTATTTAAAGCATTTGAGTGGCCACTTCATTCTAATTTTAGTATTTCTACTTTAAAAATTTGTAATTTGTAGAGCAGTCCGATTTGGTTCCTAAATTCCGCACATAGAATTATCACGAATAAGATTTATACTAGAATATGATTTATACTAGTCTAGTCCCATAAATATATATAATTGCTTTTGCTCTGGTGTAATTACTATAAACCAAAATTTAAATCTTGCAGAAAAAAACGAAAATATTTTTATTGGTGGATAATCAGTCCTCTTTTTTTCATTACCAACGACCTAATTCTTTATTTTAAAAATATTTTTAAGCGACCGATAGGTCACCGGTTGAATTCTAATTCCAGGAACGTTGTGTTTTTTCGCACTGAATTAGAATCGTTAAATTATAAATGTTTCAAATTAAAATCGCTTTACTTTCTCAGTTCTATTAAATGCTTGAAAAACAATTTTAACTAATGAAAATGTTTACGAAAAATGTATTAATGAAGAAAAATTCTTTTAATACACACCAATAACAAATTTTTGAACATTTGAAAATTTCTACCAGGTTTCTGTACTAACAAATGACTCCATTGAGGATTTATTCGTCCCAATACCTTACGCAATGACCTTGCCAGCCAGACTATGAAAAATCTATGACCAGTGCGCTTTCAAGTCAATGACTTCGTTTATATTTTCTTCATTTACTTCCTTTTATATGCCATGTATGTACTTATTTAACGTTAAATGGGCCGCAACAAAATAACCTTGAGTGATCAACGCAATGTCCAAAAACGTAGTACACCCAGAGCGTTTCTCGGGCAATTTAAGCTTTCAGTGTTTTTGTCAATTATATTATTCACTTATTCCACGTTTGCAATTGTTTCACTCTTTTAAGTTGTGTTAAATCAGTGACTCAATCTGTGAATTGTGTTTTGCACATAACACACCACCGGAAAATATTGTTTTCGTTAATTTCATTGCGAATTCGTGAAAGTTATTGCACATTTAATTGCGGCAGTTACTACTTCAACACAATATTAAGATTTATGAGTGTTAAATTTTTATTATTACTAACAGATATGTAATTGCAATTATTAATCATATTTATGAACAACGTAGATTTTTCATTTCTCATTAATGATGCAAGGTGCGTCTTGGCGGATAAAAACGATTTCCATCTTATCAAAATGATCCTTTGCCACGGCTTTCAATATTACTGAAGTTTTGTATTAACTCGTTTTTCTTGACGTTTATAAAAAAAAAAATCAACGGGAGGAGACTGCCCTTTTATTCATCATCTTCAAGGACTTACAGTAGCTTTACTGACAGTTTCCGGCACTTGTCTGTGATCAGTATTTGTTTATTTAAAACTTAATCTTATTCGTTATTTTTGCGTTGTTAGTTTTTTCTATCAATTTTTGAATCACAAAAAAAAACCATCTTTTTTTCTCCGTGAGTAATTTTGTACATACGCGAGAAGTTCCTAAGCATCATTGTTTCCATAACTTTGACGAATCGGGAATAGTTGCGCTTAATATCTGGAAGGCTTTCGACAGACCACTCTCTTCATACTTGGACTGTAAGTTTTCTTTTATTCGCGTAGCGCTCATCTATAAGGCTCATATTAGACTCAGACTTGAATACAATTCATACATTTGGGCACAGGTAGGACGCACTGCATTGTTTGCGTTGCATGAAGTCCAAAATTAAGAATTTAAGTTCATTGACGAGGAGACGATTACCTCTAAAATCGATTCTCTTGAGCATCGACACAATGTTCTTGTCTTATGCTCTTTTATCCCTATTTTAATGGACATTTTTCTAACGAAATCTCCGGTCTGATTTCTTGTAAAAAAGTCAGTTGGGGCCAAGTCTGGATTGTAAGGTTGACGATTCAATTCTTCAAAGACGCATTCCTTAACAGCAGTCTTTGAAATAGGAGCAGTGAGTAGGGGCGCATTATCGTGTAAGAGCAGTACTTTTCGGGACAGTTTTCCTCTCCTTTTATTGACAATGGCTTTACGTAACTTTCGTAGAAGTTCAGTATAATATGTGGCATTTGCAACGATATTACGTTCCTTGAAGTCTAGCAGCAGAATCTCAGAAAACTGTTGCCATGACCTTTCTAGTGCTTTTTGTGACCTTCGCTGTTTCTGGCACTGGTTCTCCAGGGCGATGCCACTAAATTGAATCCCTTTTGGACAAAAGATCATGGTCCTTTACCATAGTTTCATCCTATGCCACAATCTTATGGAAAACACTGTCTATGTCTTCTTTACAGAACTCTAAAAATCGCTGACAGTAATCAACTCGCCGTACTTTCTGCATTGAGTAAAGAATTCGCAGTACGTATCTTGTGCTGATTTTTGTCATACCGAAATGTTCCCGGAGAATCCGGACGACACTTGTTTTCGAATATAGGGTCCTTTATACCCTCAAAAAGGCTGAGGGATATCAGGTAGGAAAAAGATTCCAGGAAATTTTAATCAGAACACATCAAACCTCAAAGGTCACGAGTACTTGGGCCGCACTACGTAAAGTATTGCCATCTTGAAAATCGGGCACATTTGCTTGCTAAAGTTAGGCCAATGCTTCTTGAATATTATTATACATATATTGAAAAGATACAGAGATAGTGATATTTAAGAATTAAAAAATATATATAAACAAAAAATAAAACACATGCTTTTCTTTGATGCAAAATTCATTTTGTATTAATGTGATTTTACCGTCATCTCTCTAGTGAATTTGCATTTGCTTTTTGAAATCACATGTTTTCATCTCTTTAGTAAATATGTTTTTATAAATTGATATCAAAAGGAGGTTTTAAAATACGAATATAATATACAATATTGAATCTCTTAATATTTTTTTTATTTTTATTTAAAAAAAAGTACATATTAAGCCTGGGTCGTCGAAAATTCTAATAAACAAGTTTTGATTGTCAATAATTTTCATATATACGTTTTTATAAATGCAAAATACGTTTTTGTTGATTTCTGTAAAATAACTTGTTTTGGAATATTTATCGTTTGTAATGTATGGTAGAATTTTTTGAAAATAACTAGCAAAAATTAAGAAAGAACGACGAATTAAATTATTTGATGGCATAAATTTATTTTATTTTTTTATTTCATTCGAAAATTTAAAAATAAATTTGAAAATTTAAATACAAATTTGAAATGTTTTATATTATTTACTTATGTTGCAATAATTTAAAATCGAGATATAGTTGATATAAAAATAATCCGAAACTATTCTTAGTATATCTCATTTTCTACTTTCCATAAATTTTCATCCGTTTTTTATCCATACGAAAACCTGTTTGAAGCGTCTAACTTATTTTTAATTTCTCTTGATGAAAGTAATAAGATGTATAAACATCACACAAAAAAGTATCTCACAACAGAAAACTCACATTAGTTAAACCGTAAGATTTCAATTCACGTAATGGTCAAAAATGTATAAGTAAATTACGCTACATCTTGCGCCAGCTGCTTGTTCAACCTTTCATTCCCAGTTACCAATTACTTAGCTTTCTTCTCCATAGCTAAGTAATCCACATCATATCTAGGGCAACAGACCTTTCAAAACAGAAATTAATGATGGTATATCTGAACATGTGCGAAGTAGCAAGAGCTACACAAACTTATGTAGGTATCTAATGTTGCAGTATAAAACCCTTTTGGTGGAATTCCAGCAACTTTTTTCTAACATTATTAAGTGCGTTAATTTTTTAAATTGACGTGATGGATACAATGTTTGAAATTTTGTGCAATAGTAAGAGTTTTTTACGCATTAAAAACAAAAAAAAACAAAGAAAAACAAAAGCAGTTAAAAGTATTTCCTGAATTAATGTTTATGCCATTATACATAATGTTCAATGTGTGTGGCAACCCGTGAGTATGTAAAACCAGTTTAAAAACGATCTCTTCATACATAGCAGATGCCGGAATAACCAGAAGTTTATTCCTATTTCAGCTGACAAACTCGTAACGGATGTCGAAAGGCCACTTTTTGCACTAACGACAGTAACAACACTTAATTTCGCTCAAATTTGTACATATCCTTTCTGTCAATGTGATGAAATTTTGGAGTAAATGATTGACGTCCATTGGAGTAAATTTGTTTTGTGTTTGTCGCAAGCACAAAAAAAATTTATCTATAAAATTTGCATATAAATGTTTCTAGTGAAATGTTGTTGTTCTAGGATTGATCTATTTTTAGTATTATTTAAATTTGTTTTTTGTATAAAACTATCTGTTGAAGTTACCTTAGGCCCATTAGATTTTTACGTCTTATGCCAAAAAAAAATTAAGACATTTTAATGTAGTAATAAATAACAAAATTGTTATTTATTTAATAGAATTCTTTCTTGGATAATCAGGTGACTTAATAGTATATTTTTGGTTGGAGTGGTGTATGTGATATAATTCCATATTAGAGACCGTACAAGGTACTCAAATTTCATATTCATGCGGTAGCGCCATATGACATTTATGCAAACTTAATGTAGACATTACACAGTTATGTAAAAGTCAGTTATCTAGAACATTTTAAAGAATCAAACCGAATGTGAAGGTATCAGATGCAGCATATTTTCATTGGAGTTCATCAGAGTTCTATTTCCCCAAGGCTCAGTTCTGGGACCTTTGTTGTTTTTCCTTCTTATAAATGGTCTACCCCTGATGGTCAGTGATATATCAGTGCACTTGTATGCTGATGATGTACAACTATATCTTAGCAGACCAATAAGTCTTATTAAAGACCGCATTGCACGTATTAACTGTCATCTGGAGAAAATAAATAGATGAGCCACATCCAACGAACTGTTATTTAATCCCAGTAAATCTAAGTGTATTACTTTTCATCATGGTTTGTTGGATGCGAATGATATTCTTGAAATTACACTAAGGTTACCAGTTGTAAAGAAAGTTAATAAACTTGGCGCTGTTGTTACTGTGTTCGCTTTTCTTATGATGTGCGTAGATTTAATCATTTTTCAGCATTCAGTGATCGACCGCTTGGTTATTCCATTAAAATATATATTTAAAAGGAAAGGCTCTTAACACATTGATTTCTGTGGGTAAATCCGAATATCAAATGAGTCGAATTCATAGCTCAGTTTCTTCTCGGAATCGCGACTATCCAAATTTGAAACTTTAGAGATTTTTATTGAAAATATCTCCCGCTCAAAGTAAATACTGTACATTTTAGTTTGAGGTACTACTATACAGTTTATTTGTAAGGTCGTAGAGACTTTTAACCCACAATCCTGCAAGCCATTTGTTCAACGTTCTTCTCTCTTGGAACTTTGTTAAAATAAGTTAACCACTCTCTATATCCCAGTACCTATAAAACTTTCTTGGATACCAGTAGTTGGGGTAATTCTACTGACGAGATTTCTACTTGAGAAACCACTGGGATGTTGTACAACAACAAAAATTTCGTGCCATAAAATTGTGGTTTATTTTGCAACATTTGTCAAGTTAAAATTTCCCAATCTTCCGTTCCCTAAAAATCTTCCTCCATCTAAGCTGGATTTAGTTCCATCTAACATGGATTTTTCTACTTTAATAAAAGGATTTTCAAATAAAATGGCTTCAAAAGTTGAAGTTTAATCATTTGTATTTTGTTAAGGACTTGATTTTTTTTGGTTAAGAAGATACTATGGGGCGGCGAAAAAAATCTCGCCCAGGACACCAGACTCGCTAAAGTCAGCTCTGGTTGGATGGAAATCTTCAGTAAGGCTTTGAAGAGAGTAATTTCCGAGAAATGCTAAATTGAAAAAAACATATGAGTAGTCTACAATCAAAACTTATAAATGTCCATTTAGGTAAGGTTTAAGATTTTAGAAATTTGAATTTTTTAGAAATGAATTTTTATAAATTTTCAAGTAAATTCATTAGTTTTATTTGAAATTCTTGATCATTCAGTACAATTACATTTCAGAAAAAAAAAACAGAAAAATTTCTTTAAGGCGTAAAAAACCTGAAACTTTATCTAAATGGGTTTTTTAAAGTTTTGATACTACTCACACATTTGTAGGAAGGAAGGATTTCGAAAATGTTAGGAAAAATTGTAAGTACAAAATTTTATTATAATCTCAATATAAAAGCCGAGTAGTAAGAAAAAACCTGCATAGCTCTAGAAACGGTTTAGCTCTGAAAAGAAGAGTACGTTTTGCATCACTTATAGACTAAAAGTTATTTATTACATAGTGTTATCGTTAATGCTCGTAATCGATATACTTTCCAGACTCACCGAATAAAAATATCCGAGTTGCAGCTTTGCATTTTAAAATTTAGTTAGGTAATTCACATCTATTTATGGAATTGTTAGGTTTTTGCAACAAAACTAATAATGAATGACACCCACTTGGACGGTTAGAAATCGATATAAAAGTTAGCTAATTTTAATCACTTTTAGTGGTTAGGATATTTGGAATTTTTATTAGGTTTATGCAATAAAAACGACAATAAAATGACGCCCACTGACAAGTTTGAACTCTGCATGAAATCATAAAGATTCTAGATAATGCCCTCTTAAACTTTTATCATATTTTCCCACTAATCTAGACTTTACATTGTATCACAGAATTCTCTTCAGAGATCAATCCCAGAAAGGGGTACGATAATCAATTATTCCGCAGCAGCACGATCAATGAATCACTCAGTGGGCTCATAATTGCTTTTATTAGATTTTGTATCCGATTTTATCATATGCAAACGTGATTGCTAGTTGTGTATAGGCTTAGACAACTCCATATAACCAATTACGTCACTAAAATTATTAAAAATTACGTTTAATTTGCGTATTGTGAATCATTTGTTTTTTAATTGTCGAAGACCAAAGGTTATAAGATGCTACTCGTAATTCACGGTATAATTATTTCGCTAACTTTATTTTTATCTGTATACAAAGGATGTCAGTGCAATTAAATAAAATCATGTTGTCAAATAAAATTAATGGAGTTATATAATGGATTTTCATGCAAAAAAAAATCTATTTATTTCTCATAAATTTTCATATGTATATAACGTTTTTTAATTTTAAAAACTCCTGAAGATATTTGAGTTTCGGAAAGAGGATAGATTTGATCATCTTTTAACTATGAGTACATAGGAGTCAGACGTATTTTGTCACATATATCTGACTTTTTAGTCTATTTCCTTATATGCTTAAAATTGATCTCTGAGGATTCTATATAATAAGATTTTTTAAATCTGCTCGAACAGATTTTTTGCAAGATATCTAGTTATTTTTTTATTTTTTTCTGGAGAAGTTTAAGACGCTTTTCGATAGCCAGAACGCCACTTTAACAATCTCTATTTGTTTATATCTTTTTTCCTATGAAATTAAGAAAGTAAAAATTGAAATATGGCTATCTGTTCCACCTCGTTTAACATCGCCTCTGTTAAACAGTACGTTCACTTAACAAAATTCCCTTCACATTTCAATAATTTAATTATGGTTCATTGCACTAATATGAGAATAATATTAGGATGTATGTACCAGTAATAATAATTGACAATATTTCAACGCAGACAACAGACAACAATTGGAAGTTCTTACCACCATTTTAGTCATGCTTGATTTTCAATAAATAAAATAACACCACTTGAAGTTAATTAAATGAAAATTAAATCCAAGGGAATTTAAAATGTGCGCATTTTAAACAATGAATCGTATTTTTACCGTATTTTGTATCTTTTGTCACGTTGTTTTCACTTGGAAACTGATACATTTTGAACACACTAATGAAGCTACCTTATTTCTGGCTTAAGTTTCAAAAGAAATGTATAATGTAATCTTAATAAACGTGACTCAAATCATTTCAATATCAAAAACAAAGTTCACATTATGTGACACCACGTTGAAAACGAGGGTCTTTTTTTATTCTAAAACTTACCTCATTATCACTCAATCAACAAATCAGAACATTAGAGGTCAGACCGTAAAAAGAAGGCGGTTGATTAAGAAAACTGAAATTTTATTATATAATGTTCTCAATCCTGATGAAGAGCACTTCATACCACTTTAACTTTATTAAGAACGAGCAATATGATCTTCGTCAAAGCTCTTTTTTCCTTTTAAAACGGCAAAGAACAAAAAAGAAACATAGACCTGACAAATTTTATTAATGCACTAATGCAAGTGCAAGAGGCAAGCACGAAAGTATGCACTAAATTCCCACTTCACGTCTTCACCATGTCTTTCTAACAATTAGCGTAGTTAAAAAGTGTATCTGGTCTAAATTCGTACGACGAGAAGCTACTTGTGCTACAAGAACTATACTGAAAGCTAATTTTCGTTTGAGCGGCTCCAAGTGCTCCTCCAAGTATTTCCAAAATAAGTGTTACCATCACGATTCATTCAGTTGCAGAACAACATTGTTTTTATGTTGTTTCTCTTGGAATGGAATGGATTTACTTGTATTTATTATAACGTGCTTACCAGATTGTGTGCAGCGCGGTGTCTTGAGTACTTTTGGTAAGCGCGCACATACCTTTTATGTATGCAATGCAATGACCTCAAGCCCAAATAAGAAGACTGGGATTTTCTATAGGATGAAGCTGGTTGTAAGAAAGCATGAAATACTGTCTTATGGTGAGTAGTATACTGTCTTATGGTGAGAAGTATGTTGGTTAGAAACTTGCCAGACAAGTCCGTGGTTTAATGTCAATGTGAAGTGGTACATGCTCAGAGTAACGGTAGATGTTTAATATTTACTATTTAAAATGTAAATAAAACCTCACTTATTTTCCTTGAAGTCGGTGTTTACACCTATTTTTCTTTGTACAGTTCCATAGATGTGCTACTCAGTGCACGTGAGATAAATATATCGTATCCCAGATGTTTGTAAGCTTTTATAGGCATATCTAATTTATCTTGAATGAGTCACTTGGACTTAAAATGTACTCACGGTCAAGAACTGGGGTAGCTTGATGTATCATGAATGTGTCGTTTAATTTTCACACAATTTGTTTATATTAAGATATTATTAAATTCAATTTTGGCACATACCTATAAGGCAGAATTTTTGTTAACTTATACACCAAAATTTCTATAGAATACACTTGTAAATTCACAAACAATAATAACTGCTCGTAATGTGGAATGCAACGATGATTCTTTTGGGAAACGTACTATATGGTATACTCTGTATATGAATGAAATTAGTTTAAGCGCATACACATTCATAAGTATTTTTTTATTTTATATATTTTTATGTGTTTTTTAACAAAGTAAATATTTATTTTAGTAATATGAGAAGGGAAGCTCATTATTATTATTATACTATCCAGCAATTACCCAGTGCTTGATGCTGTTGAAAATTACCTATTAAAAAAAAGATACCTTAATTCGATAAAAGGTAGAAAAAATCTCGCAAGGAAATCTTGAATTTAAATTTTTTACTCCGTTTTAATGGAATCAAAGCCCTTTATGATGATGAAGAATATTCAATTAAAAAAAGTGTATATAAAAAATATCATATATGGCAAGCAAAAAACTAAACTCGATTTTCAAGGCACGTTTCAATCGGGCAACAATAACATCTAAAATTGACTTCAGTAGCTCACGTTATGATTTGCATGAAACCTTTAATGAGCTCATTGTAATTTCTTTTAATAGATCAGGATTTTGATTAATAAACACTTAATTTATTTTTAAACTTGTTACCGTGTTTTAATGGCATCTAATTTTCTTTTATTTTCTATCATACAATTAATTACAACGAAGTAAAGAATAGTGCAAAATTTCCATTTCGAGTCTTCACCGGATTTACACGTTTTTAAGCACTATAATATTTCCGGAAAGATGTTTTTTTCATGCGTACATGTATAATTTATGAACCATCTAGATAAACTGCTACAACAGGAATATATTATTTAAAGCTAAATTCAATTCAAATAAAATAAGTGGCTTTTAGAATTTAAAGAGATATATTGTTCATTCTGAAAGCAAATATCCACTGCTAGTGTCAAGGGGCAAAATTATAGTGGTCATTGTACTTTGGTTGGTTTTCAATATACATACGTACATAAAGATTAAGTACCACAGTTTTTTTTTGGTATAACCGGTTATATGATATTTATACAGTATGACTGTGAAATATACCTGCAGACATTTTACCAGTAATTTATAACGAATTAAATCTGCAAATTGATACCCTCAAATTCTATTTGGTTTTTCTTTAATCTGATGATTAGTTTCATTTATTTTGAAAGAAGTTTTTTCTGTCAGCAGTAAACAGAAGGTGTATTGTATTTTTCTTAAGGATATGCGACATTTGGTAAATAAATTAAGTAAAGATAAAAAAAAACTTGCGAAGATCTTAATCTTAAGAAATGTGTCTGTGGATTTTACTTTTGGTTGGTACACACACTTGCTAAAAGTTGCAACCGTATTTACTGAACGTGGGTTCCAAACCAGGGATGCACTCTTGCTACAATTGTAGTAGATTTGGGAAATTTGTTTAAATTATCTTCTAATTCAAATTCTGTATATATATAGTTTTCTTCCTTCCTCAATCCTACAAGTCCACATGGGAATGCTCTTTATTTTTTCTCATTATATCCTATCTAGTGATTTTTATTTTCCACAACTTGTACTACGTTCTTTTAAAATTTTGAACTTTACGCATGATTAGTAACACCTTCTTACATAAATAGGTATAAGTATTTATATTTATATAGAAAAAAGAATAAATTTATGGGGTATATTATATCAATCAATTTGAATGAATTTCACCATTTACATTTTTCTTTCCAATTAATTTGGTGCAATAAAATCCTTGATTGGATACAGCACTATCAAACCATCTGAATGTTGCAACACCTACTGGCTTCTAGTGATTAATCTATTGTCAGCAGAAAAAATTCGACCGGTCCGGATTTCATAAATTGTAGTCCGTAATATTATGAGTTGCTGACGTTCTTTACACACCGATAAAATAAAAAAACAACTTGTGTAGTTCTTTCACACAAATAACGTCATTGCTATTTGAGAGGTGGATAAACCTAAGTTCCTAAGTTGGGGACAAAAAACCTATAGAAATACAAGAAATTAACTTAGAGGTAATTAATTCATTGATTATTTCTTTATGCTATAGATACACATGTAGTATTGATACTATAGTATCGATACTATGAAAGCATTGGTATATATGTATATTCCTGATATATATACCTTCGTATATAGTTTGACAATACCAGTTAATGCGTAGGTGTCAGAGTTATGTTGTGTGCTTATTCTATACTTTTTTGTGTGTTTATTAAGATGATGAATCTAAATAGCAAAGGGTTAACGGGCAACAAATTTGACTTTCTTGAAAAAATTGATTAAACATTAACCATTTGGTCCGCTTGAAATGACACATTAATCTCCTTATGAAAGATGAATTAGAGAGTTGTTACTTTCACGATTTAATTACTGATCAATCGGTCAGTTACATAAAGAATCATCTAAACTCGGAGGAAGGTGTTTGTTCACTGTTTACGAAATTTTTTTTGTTGATATTTAAGATTATCTTGGGCGTTTTTATGTAAAATAATTGCTCAAATAGTTTTTTGTATTATATCTGAAGAAATATCATGAGTGTCATTTAATAGCATAATAGCAGGAGTTCACAACTTGAATTTCATACTGGAATTTGGTGATTTTTAAAAATTTCGCTACAAATAACATCGAACAGGCTGCACAGATCCATGTTTTCTATACGATTTAGTCAAGGCTTTTGATCGTGTAAATTTCTTGCTTCTAGCGAAGAAGCTATTGTCTTTTGGTCCCCATCAATCCGTTCTAGCTTGGATTTTCTCCTACCTTAATAATCTTTGTTTGTTTGTTTCGATTGATTCTGCTAAATGTAAATTTTTTGAGATGTTATCGGGTATACCTCAAGGCTGTCATTTAGGTTCCGTTTCTGTAGTCTTATTCGCCCGTAGTGTTTTATGCTATCGTCAATTCTCCTGATTTGTATACTTTATTTAGTATATATTTGCCATAAATATGTTTAGGAACTAGGGGCTATTATTATTTTTCATTATTAAACTTAGGTTTTTGAGATATTTTCTATATATTATACGGCTTACGCCCTTTCTTTTGATTTTGTTTTGGTATGCAAGAAACTTTATATTTCGATAAGCATAAATACATAAATAAATGTAGCTTCCAAGCAACCTTACAGTAATAAAATAATGATATCATCATACAGCGATAGAATTATCTTCTAGTGGGAGAAATTCAGTGCTTATAATTTTTATTTTGTATTTTTATATTCGTATAATAAAACTGATACATCTTTGCTGGAGACCGGCGCTCGTTTATTTGCAAATAAAGCTTATGCTGTTTATACAATGTAGTATACATATATGCTTTATGAGCTTTGAGGTTATTATGCTAGTAATGAGTAAAAAAAAGCTTTAAGATTTGCTCGTGCAAATATAAGCAGCGATCTATGAACTATAAGCTCGCCTTAAAAAATAAAGAAGAAGATATAAAAGTTTCTTGATCGTCAACATTAAAAAAGCTTGAATTATTTATAAAAGCATGAGTAAAAGTTCGCCCGATTATCTACTTAAATTTTTCTTCAGGCAGATATGCAATATTTGCTTTATTTCTTAGAATAGATAGTACAGGGTGTGTATTCAGTAAATTTATACCTGTAATATAATGTAAATGTGAAAAAGTTTTACTGATCTTAAAACTAATGATGACAGGGTATCGTAGTAACGTAGTCTTGGGCCAATGTCGCGTCCTTAGAATCTATTACTGTGGTGATATTGCCGCTATAGGACAATTAAAATACCTACTTCACCTTTTTACCAACGTTACGTGTATTTTTTGCACACTTCTTCAGGACTGCAATTTTATTAACAACTCACACGTCAATTATAAAATTATTTTAAATCTTCATCACCTCAAGATGATTTAATTTAACATTAAATACATTCTATTATATTGAATCAAACAGCAAATATACATGGAGTAGCGCAAAACACTATCAAATGAACCCAAATACAACTCAGTATGAAAAAACGATCACATTACAAACTATTGACACGTGAATTAAAATTACAGAGCTCATCTCTTAACAGCTACACTAGAAGTGAACAAACTTTCGGCGGTGATGTTATCTTTGCATTCGCAGTGATAACGAGGACGAGTCTTCACGATCATTAGGTCAATTCTGAATTCTAATTAATATTATTTTTGTATTTGCTCAAAATGTATTTGTAGTGTGGGTTTAGATTCTGTGTGTTGGTTTTATGGTTGATGCTGTTTGAATTTAATTCTACATGTATCATCCCACTTAGGTTTTTCTTTTGCCAATTGGTTTCGTGATCTAAGATTTTAGCTATGACCTATTTGGACGAAATTTCATGTCTGATTTGCAAAATTGTTGTGAAACCTCGTAAAAGTTTTAAGAGTTTTCAAATTAGATGATAATCATGTCTGATTCCTTGTAGACCAATCCTTATGCGTAATACCCGTGCATCGAACCGTTTTGACCCTTTCGAACTTGGGGCAAGACTCAGCAGAACAGTGAAGTTTCGAGAATTCTTCTTGAGCCGAACTGTACGAATATGGAATAGACTACCATCTTCAGTTCCTCAGAAAAACGTGCGTCGACACCTTTGCTCAACGTCCTTCCTTTTATTCTCCTTCCTAGTTTTCTTTCCGCCAAGGCTGCGATCAACATCACAGTGTAATCCCTGGGTTTTCACTTGAAAAGAAAAACACTTAAGATAACAGCCTAGAAGTCTACAAACAAGTAGGATGCCGAATGTTATAGAAAATCCATTTCCTTCATTCCGATCTAGACTTCTTTCCCGAAAACCTAGGAACCGTAGGTGATAAACAGCGAAAGAGGTTTCACAAAGAAATTCAGAAAATGGAACGGTGATACCACAGGAGGTTCGATTCTGACATGATAAGGGATTACTTTTGGTTCTTGCTAAGAGAGGGTATTGTGACATGTAAAAGCAAAAAGTAAATGAAGATAGGCCACCCTACAGGACACGAAACTCGTGTAACGGTATACAATACCACAGTTGGTAATATGAAGTAGAACATATCACCCATACACTGAACGAGAGACTTTGAATTAGTTTAGTCATACAGACGACTGAAAATAATTTTAATATAGTAAATTTGTTTTAAAAAATATTCAAACATCTTAGATTTTTTCTTTGTAAAAAATTTATTACGATATGTTCCGTTTTTTATTCTACAATTATCACAAATAAATTATAACAAACGTTGTGGAAATAGTATTACCCATGGTATTTTGATCAAACTTTTCTTGTACACCGCACAAAAAATGTATAAGGGATTTTTATTCATAATATATCGTTTTTAACAAAGCAGCTATTTTCAAGCGTACTTCGTTACAAGAGTATAAAAATCTCTACTAGACACCACATATAGTAAATATATTCAGCCTTTTGCCATAAGCTGAATATCTTAATCTATTTAAAATTATATTTAGACCACAAAAAAACAAAACATTATTAAAATTTGTCCTTTCCTAAATATTAGAATTACATTTTTATCGTGTGGTCTTTATCTTCCATCTAAGGAAGAGGAATGCAGCGATCCTCAAAACAAAGAATATTACAATTAAGGCAATAATATCGAGTGAAAAGTCTGCATTAACCATATCTAATTCCTCAAGAGTAGTAATTGGAGATTTGAAATGACAATAGACTTGGAAACATTTTAGTTTTTCACGACCATATCCATAAGTGGCAAGAGCCGTTCCCTCAAATCCATATCGGATATATGAAAGATATGTAATCCAACGTAGGTACACTGGTATAGCATCAAATGATACGAAGAATCCAGAGAAGAGTAGGAATGGTACTGACATTACAGGAGCCAAGAATACACCATTTTGAACATTCATCGCGGCTCCAACTACTAGTCCAACACTCTGAGCAACAAACGATATAAGAAGGCAGGCTGATAGGAACATTGCATATCGGGATAATTCCCAAGGCTGTGAAGTGAAGTAGTACACAATCGTCACGTATAGTATGCAGAATATTGCCTGTAAATTAAAAAATGGGAACTTGTTTAGATTACTTGTTTTCTCATATACATATCCATATATACATTTTTCTTCTCTTTTAATCTTCATGTCTTACTTCTAATTGTAAATTTAAAAATTTAAACTATACCTGGAACGGAATATCCGAGACTGTAATAGCCAGATAGTATGACCTTAGGGAATACCATCGATTAAAGTTTTCTTTCAAAAGAACCGGCATTTCTAGAGGGACTGAAAAGGAAAAGTAAATCATATGCAAAAGTTGCAACCAAATGGTAATAATATTGTAACTTACATGAAAGAATTGTAATTGTCATGGATGTATACATCAAAAACAGCATATTAAAGAAGAGGAATCCAAGATTACTTAGCACTTTGGCACCATCATTTCCAATATCGTAGTAAAGTGCTCCAATCAAAAACCCAACAAGAATGTGAGCAAATAATCGAAGGTACATAAGAGTCTTCATAATAAAAAATAATTTATTTAGTAAGAGTTAAAAAATAGGCACAATAAAAACACCTACCCAATCCCTGTAACTGAATAGTAATGTTCTTTTCAACACTACCCAAAATTGATGGAATTGTGATGTCGGATATCTTTGAGGTGAAGTTACTTCTTCACTTAGAAGAGCGGTCGTAACATTGTCCTCTTTTTCTACATCAATTACAAGTGCATCACCCTTAGTAGTTGTTTGGGTTCCGGGATCTTTTACAATATCATTCACTAAATTCGCTGTCAATAAATTGTTTCCATTTGCAGTTAAATTGTTCCCTTCAAATTTGTCTCCAGAAGAATTTTGAAGATCATTTTTATCCAATATTGCTTTCAAGTTGTGAATTTTCACTAAATCATTACGTGTTTTAATCCCAGTAAAATCAGCAGTAGTTCGAACATCCCTACAGCCATTTTCGATTGCATCAACTAATTTTTTCGTATGATCACCATGTTCTCCACATGCCACTTCAATAATATAACTGGCCGGATTGTGATAGCTTGGACATTGTAAACCTAACGTTGATAAGAAAGGCACTAGTTGCTTAGTACTACCCTGATATACACATTGACCATCCGCTAAAGTGTAAAGCTGATCGAACATTTCAAAGAGTCGAGCCGAAGGTTGGTGAATTGTGCAAATTATAGTTCGTCCTCCCTGTGCCAACATTTTAAGCAAATGTATACATTGAAAACATGTTGAACTGTCCAATCCAGAGGTGGGCTCATCAAAAAACATAATCGGTGGATTGCTAACCAATTCCAAGGCAATTGAAAGACGTTTCTTTTGACCACCTGATAAATTTCGGGTTAAAGTGTGACGATGTTCGTTCAAGCTTAACATTTCAAGAATTTCGGTGATCTGAAGAGAAGAAGAAAGAATTAAAATTAATTATTAAATAATTATGTTGTGTAGTTAAAAAATGAAAAATAAATATAAAGAAAGAGGTAAGAAGATTATATGTTGATCTTCAACTTAATGAAGGTCAAGAATATACTGTAGCAATTATTAATCCTTTCTGTAGGGTAGCATCAAAATACGTAACTTGCCTTGCGCGTTACAGGGAATACTAAAAAAACAGTATTTCTTTTTGGCATTGGTTGAAGTGCTTTCGGCCAGTTCCAATGCTGAGTAGTCAATAAAAATGAGTAGATCAATATATACATATATATATGGGAAGTTTTTAATACGATAAATATTATGAAAACGTTTAGTCAGTAAAATATACAACGGAATGGCGGAACTGTCCTTGTTCTAAGGATGATATTAAAAAAGATTTGTTGTTCACGAGAAGATAAGGAATCATTGATTGCATTAGAAGAACACAAAATTATAATACACATGATCAACTGATAAAACTGAAAAACGCTCTCAACAGAAAACTGTCAGTTCCTACAAACTGAATATTCGTCGTCTTGTAACAAGACAAAGTATACGTCTTCAAAGATTTAAAAAAAAAATTAAAGAGCTCAAATTGGAAAACCATATTTATCTGGGAAGGTTTGATAGCTTGAGGAGCCCAAGAATGGTGGTATTGCTCTGAAACCTCTTCAAAGAATAAAGTGATAGGTCACGAGACCAGTTCTTCTAACATGTACTGATACTAGTGACTATCTTGAGTATTTCGTAGATGAAAATTATTTTGCAATAATACAATAAAGAGTAGGTATATAATGATTGACAACCATTAACCTGGCCTAATCTAATCTTCACATACACGGTCTAACATCTCTTCATTGACCCGGAGCGTTTCTTGGCGGATGGCTTTCTTTAAGTCAATCAACGTACGGGGCTTACGAGTCCAGACACGATTTTTTAAATAAATTTGCTTTTCCGAAGAAGGAAAAGAAGACCTATTCTTAATGGCAAAGTTATTATTATGTGTAATATCTTCGAAAGTGTATCACTACATCTCGCAGTTAACTTACTTATTGCACTGTAATGAGATTTATTTCACGTTTCAGGAGTTCTTCTAAGTTTGAAAATTTAAGAACGCATTTAATTTAAAATTCCCTTTGTCATGATTCAATTTGCATTAATTGGAATTAGCAATTCTAGATACAATTCTATAAAATTGTGTCACAGTTACTTTTTTAGAACGAGTAATTTTAGTGTATCCAAGCTATCTACATATATAGTTATTTTACATTGCTCCACTTATACTATATTTAAAAAAATAACCACAAATTCATACCATTGCTTGTTTTGATGCCTTTCCAAATTTTTTGCTTAACTTAAGATTTGTGGCTACCGTCATGGCTTCTTGAACTGTTAAATTAGCATGCAACTGGTTGTCCTGCATAATATAGGCTGATAATTTTCTAAATATACTTAAGTTTCTTTCCCGTCCATTCATAGTTATGGAACCTTCGATATTTGTCGTCCTAAAAAAAATACAGAATATATTAGAACAAAAAAAAGAAATAACTAGTTAACAAATCATCATAATATAAAGTTCTTGGCAATTAAAGAGGCAAAGGCTAACACGAATTATCAAGAAATTTCCATTTCTTTGGAATAACCAGTTTTTTTTCAGAAAAAAGCCCGTTCTGCCGAGATATATCTTGTTTACTTCTAATATGGCTGAAAACGTATGTCAAGTTTGTGACCAAAAGAAAAATATTTAAAGGTCAAATGTGGTAGTAAGCGAGTTTGTATATTACTATTTATGGTCATCGAGCAACACATGCATGCATTGGATGATTTTGAAATCAGATAATTTTGTGGCTTTTGTGAGTATTCAGATAACTGTGTAAAAATACATCACGCAAAGTATCTTTTGATGTAACAATGTATTAATATTTTAATGTGACTTATTGTTAGTTTATCGGAAAATTCAGGATGAATCAAATGTAAAAATCTCTCCATATGCCACACGTGCCCCATTGTTGCAGTATTTTCAAGTACACATATTTTTGATAACGCAGTTTCTTTGTTTCTTTGCAACTGATTCGGATTGGACTTTACCCCGGTTAACTTGTTTGTTTCGCATGACAAATCTCTCGATTATATTCTATTTACATACATGTTGCCTTCGATAAGACCTAGTTCGTCATCAATGAAATGGGATTAATGTTTAAAATATAATTTTAATAGCAAGTTGAAATTTGTAAATGGTGCTTGAGAAAGTGAAGAAACTGTTTTAGGTTCTTAGATAAAATTATTTCATTTTACAAAAAAGTTAGATTGCATCTAAATGGCCTTGAATAAAATATGGAAATTACACTAATAGTAGTTGCTTCACATCATAATTATTTGATTTTACCTTGAAACACATAATTATACTAAATTCTGTGCGATAATTCTTAATTTACATAGTGAGGACTTCAATGATTGAGAAATTTCAGAGGATTTTTTCTACGCGGCTGTTAGGAAATGTTAGAAATATTTCAAACCTTTCGTGAGACATGAAATGGAAAATATTCCCATAAATTTTAAAAGCCTTTATAGTACTCTTCGCATTTAATATTTCGTTTAAAATTATTTTCATGTTTGCATGGTTTGAAAATGTTGTGCTGTTGCTAATGAATATAATTTTAATAAAAACTAGCAATAAACATATCATTGTAGTAATCAGAAGACCTTCAACCTTCAACCTGGTCAAGGTGTTAGTCTTTGCAATAGTAGTAACACATTTTCATGGAACATGCTTTTTTAGATCTTTTAACATCTTTACAAGCCTGTACTGTCCGGTTCTGAGATAAACAAAAAACAAATTCTAATTTTTTTGTATTAAAGAATTAAAAAAAGAATGTGATGTTTGCCAAATTAATTCCGAACTGGTTTTAGTATCACAATAATGACAATATCTGGTGGTGGTGACCAGTAAAACCTTAATCCTTGGTTACATTCTTTTTCCACATTGAAATTTAAATTTTATTTTAGAAATTTATAATTGATGCTTTTGGGGATTCGATTCAAGACTTTACACATTTTAGTTATCACTACGTTGAATTGATTATAGTTTATAGAATAACAAATTATAATTTCAAGGTTAACAACTTTATTTAGTTTATATCTTCTAGTTATAATTATTCCGATTTTTTTTTTGAAACGTAGAATAAAACTGGCTGGGGAATTTTCCTCTTGTCTGCCAATGTGAACACACACACATAATTTACAGAATTTTTTTTCCTATGTATTTACTATGAAAACTACATTTGTTAGTTGAGGTGTTTTTTTGGTATCTGAACTCCAATCGGTTTATTAAATTTAGTCTTTTATGGTCTTATAATGTGAATAAATTGGACAAAGAATATTTGTATAAAGTATCAGAATTCAGAGTATATAGGGATAAGCTACATAAAAATAAATAAAAGTAATTACAAGTATAAAGATAAAAATAGTTAATTTGAATAAAAACCAGAAAGTAATGAAGTATATTTTACCACACCGAATAAAATCTCGACACGACATTGAAATTCAAATGACTTCAAAATAAATACATAAATAAATGGGTAAAAAAAATATAAATAAGTATTTGTAGAAAGAAAAGTTTTAAATAATAATTATGCCTTTGTTGTATTGATATCATTTGTTCTACCAAGGGTCAATAGTACATTCATTAAATAACTAATCAAGATGCTTAACAATGATGATGGAGTTATGTTTTTAACTTTACGTATAAATAACATTTGGGTCGTTTTTTTGTGAAATTTCAAAATCGCTCTACATGTGTTCATAACTTAATTGGATTCGATTTGATTCTACTTTGATGGAGTTTTTGGATTTTAAAATCAGCTTGAATTATTTGAATCTAAAATCCATGAATTCCATCAAAGAACACTCTGATGTGCCAGTGAGTGAAGCAATTCTTCTGAAGAGAATTGTTTTAAAAAACCCCCATAATAATAGACAGTAAAATTTCGAAAGAAATAATTTCAAATTAAATAAACTGAGTGCGATTGGTATACCCACACTGTCAACTACCTATTTGGTCATTTTGTCTGACTTTTGAAAGCTTAACTGCCATAGAAAACACATCAATTCAAATTTATTGCAAACCTT
>QYTT01079660.1:0-10496 GCA_006980735.1 Dasypogon diadema
AATATCAGCAAGTTTTAGCTAAACTAGAAAAAATGGCTCCTGATTTTGGAATATCTTCAATAAGCATTACAAATACATCGCTTGAGGAAGTATTCCTAAAGTATGTTTTAGACGTTAAAATTAATTTTTGTGATAACTAATACATATTAAATTTTCAGTTGTGAATCGTACGATGAACATGATTCGATAGACGAAAAATTCGAAAGGATTACAATTCCGTACAAGCAACTCGAAAGTGCACACAATAATCCTACAAAGAGTCCGAAAATCTTAGCTCACCAAGGGTTTGCCGTATTATACAAAAAGGCGATATTTATCAAAAGAGAATGGGCTTACACTTTATTAATGGTACTTCTAAATGCAGATATGTTTACTAGGTCATTGTAATCTCGGAACGATTTTTTTTGTAGTTGAGCATTCCTCTTTTAAGCTCTATTATTTCACTATGCATGGTAAATTCTCAGTTCGTAGCTGATGATACAAAACCACTTGAACTTACTTTGCGTTATTTACCACAAGCAGAGGTATACATAAAAATACCAGAAAGTATGACTGCATTAAAAGATCAATTTGCTGAGGAGATAGAGAAGGCAAATTTAACATTTGCTTTTATTGATGAAAATCTCAATTTAGAAGATGGTAATTAAATACCTATAAGTGACGGTCTGTTAATAATTGATTTATTTTTCAGAACTATTGAAATTGCAAAGCAGTAATCTTTCGTACTTTTACGACTACGTAATAGGTGCTTTGGAAGTTTTAGATACTGAAAATGGACCTGTTGTGAACATTTTACATTCTGGAAATATAGTGCATAGCTCGGCAATAATGTTAAATTTCGTCGATAATGTCATTTTCAAGTACCTTTCACATGGTGGAGGCAGTATAAAAACAATCAATATGCCATCAAAAAGGTAAGTTCATATGATTCAAAATTACACAGCGCAAATTTTTATAAGTAATGTGAGCAATCTAATTCATTATTCTCTTTTCATAATACGCGTCTTAGGAACAGTGCGTTGTTAGTGTGGGACATTGTCCTATAATTTATGCTATTTTCATACAGCATGCATACCATATTTGAAAATACTTTAATCCAGGAATTTTCAATAATTTTGAAATTACCGACCCCCTTCGGTACGAAAAACATTCGATCAGATCCCCTGATTTTAGGAACAATTATAATAATTAATTTAATTATTTTGAGCAAACCAGCAAGTATGATCTTCCAGACTTTCACACTTTGTACACTTATTTCTATCAACACGAGCATTTAACGAGAACAATTTTCATATCTATATTTGTCCAATATTTCGACATGCCGTGGTCGCGAGCTAAGTCAAGAAATAACTTTTTTTGAGACATGTGTACTATGACATTTTGTGTACTTTGAACATTCATAAAGAGGCAAACGTCGATTAGCGGAAGCGAATCGGGAGGCAGGCTTTATACAATGTTTCAAATTTACTTCCTTGAGGCCTGGAACTGTCACTTCTTTGCCAATACTGCGCCTGCCAGTTTTGTTGTAAACAAATTAAAAAATTTCTAAATCACAAAATATTTCACTCTATTGCCAAAACTTCCTAAATTAAAAAAATTTTCAAAAAAGTATGCTCGTGTTTACACACACTAGCTAGAAAAAGCCTGCCTTTTTAGGGCAATTCAAGCTAATTGCGAATTTTGTAATGAAATTTATTTTCTATATATTCTTTGTATATTTATAGTTTAAGAAATGCTAACGTATTATACTCCGAGTAAATGTAGAATGAAAAATACAAATCAGAAGCAATAAAGGTCATGAAAATTCGGTAGAAAAAGTGCGTATAGGTCAAGTTAAAACTATATTAATTAACTTAAGATTTAATAATTAATTGCACATTCTTTTTTTGAGGATTTCTTGCAATCTCTTCTGCCTAGAATACGCAAGTTCTGAGTTTTCCTGAGCAGAACTCTTTTCAACTCTTTTCTTTTTCTTCAAAGTAATGTAATATTGACGAGTTCTTCGTTCTAGTAGATCCATAAATATTCTGCAGATTTGTGGTGTTGCATGCAACTATTTTGCGACATTATAAAGCATATACCGATATGTGTTTGGAGTCATTATCGTGCATAAAGTAGTATTCATCATCTAATCCAAATTTTTCAGCACTTGATTTTATATTCCGCTTTAAAATATTTGGGTAGTCATATCAGTTCATGGTAGACACGATCAACTCTAGTTTTCTTACACCACTACTTACCACACACCCACAGACCATTACTTCACCACCACCATATTTCAGAGTATCCGATTTTTTTTTATTCAATGCTGTGCCCGATTTTCTCCAGACTATTTTCCGGTCTTTTATCCCAAAAATACAAAATTTACTTCTCATTCGAAAAAATGACTTTCTTCTAGAATTTATTTGACTTGTTAATGTAATTGATTGCGAAAATATTTCGACTTCGACGACGGATTCTTGAAATAAAGTTCTTCTTGCGTGTGATATGCCCGTGAATCCCGGCTTTTTCAGTATTTTTCAAGTAGTATCGGCACAAATCTTTCTTAATAAACTTGAGTTTGATGCTTTTAGTGATTTGTCCTGCTGTTGTTCGAAGATCTTTTTTCACTGCATTTATAATAATACGTTTTTCTCCTGGGGTCGACATTGAGGAACGACCAGAATGCGATTTTGAGGTGTTAATAAACGTCTTTTAAAAACTTTTTATCATCCATTGCACAGATGAATGTCGTCTTCTCACAATATTGTCAATTTCCCGGAAACTTTTCCCTTTTCCGTAATTCTGTAATGTATTTACGCTCACATACAACAATTTCTTGCCTTTTCGACTCCATGTCATCTAGTGCGCAATAATACCACTCTGATATGTAATTTTCGCATATGTTACATTAACTGCACTATTATAGGACCTACTAGTTTAATTAAAAGATGTGATAACACAATTTTGAAAGTGTACGCAGACTTTCTACTGAATTTTCCTCACATTTTTTGTTTTTTCTATATTTTTCATTTGCTCGAAATATATTTTGTTAGTATTTCCCAAAATCTAAATGTACAAAGAATGTATGGACAATAAATCTCATTACAAAACAAACAACTAGTGTGAATTTATCTGAAATGTAGTTTCAGATTACCTGGTGTACGCAGACAACACCTGGCTTTGACGCTATTTTGTTTTACATTCCGTAAGGAAAACTTCAAAGCTAGGAAACCTCGAAAATCTCGTCTTGAGGGTTAGCTAGATGTGCTTCTGTTTATAAGAACTCATAATAAAGTAAACATTATTAAAAACTATCGTTAGGATAATTTAATATAAAAGGGATACCATCGTTTATGCCTTGTTGAGCTAAGGAATTAGTGAAATGGAAACTAAGATAATCTGGTAAAACAATATTTGTGCTAATGTATACTCGGCAAATCATAACTAGGAGAAAAACAAGTAATCTCTACTATTAAGAAAGAATCACAGTGTTGTGGGATCTGCTTTTTAAAGTGAAGAAATTGAATATGGTTCAAAACTGTGAATTGCGTGTAGACAATAATTTACGTATATTCGGTGTAGAAATTTTGTGAGAAAAATGCCCAAGGAAGAAGCAATAAAAGACACATAGTTCGGTAAAATGTATCAATATAGATATTTTGTACTAATATACGATATTGTTGACTGATAATTTTTCGTTAACCCATTCAGTCGCCTTGTACGGTATACCGTACAACCACTTTAAGCTTTGAGAGCTGAAATTGTCTGAATTGCTTAAATATATTGAATAGCTTCTTTTTATAAAAACATAATTTCTCTTACTGTATGTCACAAGTTCAATTATTTTCCCATTTTTCTTATAGAGTTGCAGAGATTAGTCCAGCACGGTTGGAGTATTTTAATATTATAATGCCAGTGGGTAAGTTTTAATGTACTTTCCTCAATCAAATTGAACAGAAAAGAAGAGAAACAATTATTACGAAGGCACAGCTGCTTAAGTTAATTTATAATGACATGATTTACTTCATACATTTCAGGTTGGTTGTTCTATATGATATTCTACATAACTCTACCGTTTAAAGAAGAGAAATCCGAATTTAAAAAATTGCAATTTGCGCCTAGATTACTCTACTGGCTATCTTTTACGCTCTTTGATGCTCTTCTTCACTGCTTTGTATGTATATGTGTATTTTGGATACAATCATTCTCTGCAGAAAAGGAAATATACAACACCAAAGAACTTCGTTAGTTTCTGTTTAAAAGCTTACGACATTAATATTAATATTAATTTTTTTTTCTAGTTTGGTTGATGACTTCATTCATGTTTTACGGTATTTCATATTTACCGGTTCTCTATGTATTAGCCAGTAGTTTTAAATCCATGTCAACGTTATCAGCTTGTTTTCTTTTGTTAGCAAGCATTTCAAGTATATTTTCTAATTTTTAAGAGCTGAACATCCAAGTAATGTTATTGCTTCCTAGGTATAACACCATTAATAACGTCAGGGAATCAATCAGCAATGGATCAATATCGAGCTGTAATCAATATTATGTCTTTGTTGCCAGACTTTTCACTGAATCATCAATTACGGTTAATCAGTGAAAACTTTTTTATAACTCGAAGAAATCTTCTGTTAAAGAGTCATGCAATAAGAACTCAGCAACCACCAAATTTCAATTTAACAGGAATACAAGAGGAGACATTGGATACGACAATCTTTTTCTTCTATGCGGTAGTTGTCTTTGTAATGTCCGAGGTAAGAATAAATATTCTCGCTGTTTAAATTTTCATTGATACCGAAAAAATAGCAATCTAAAAACTTTCAATTTCAAATCATGAAAGGGCATTTGTAATTCAACGTGAACGGCAACGGCATAGTAAAATTGAGCTTGCGTTTCTTAGTCAGTATAAATTTGTATATACATTATCGGTTTACTTGCTTCTAGAGCGAAATAATTTCTCCAAATTTTTTCTTTAAATTTAGTTTTCTTCTCAGTTTTATTATTCGCTAAATTTCTTTTTATTTTATTTTGCCTTTTAAAGTTTTTCAGCTTGACTTACTGATAGCCTCGTGGTCCCACCATACATTTCTATATGCTGAAATCATATACCCACTCGTTATTCTTCGCTTTCCTTTATTTTTCATTTAGTTTGGCTTCTTTTTGCTAGATATGTCATTATAACAACTAATATACTTGAAATCCTCTCTAACAAAATTTAATATCACCAAGTACACACCATTAGAAATGTAAAAGTACCGGAAAAAAAGCCGGTTCTTTCGTTTTTCTCAATTTTATACTGCTTCTTTTATAAAAAGCCGGCTTTTTTCATGAACAACAGATTGAGTTCAAAAAAGCATGGTGTCGGTTTTTTACGGCTTTTTATCCTTCGTACCGTCAAAGCAGCTTTTTACTTTTATCCTCTCGAGGGTTGAAATAATAGGGAATTTACTTGTATATTCGGCTATTTACTAACCTACTCGCGTAATAATTAATATTTCTAGATTTGTTTTAATTCAATTATGAACTCAAATATTAATTTTTAATTTAAGCACACCACCAACATTCCTTTCTATCATATTTTTTGTTTCTTTAAAAATACTATGTTGAAAAATTAGCTAACGCCTTACTTTTATTTGTTGCTACTTAACTGCCTCTATCCCAAGAAATTCTCAGGACAAAGGAACTTTAATATTTACATTAAATTAATTGTGGTTTTTCTGACTTTCCGCCGACACAATTTGGAAAGGAAAGGATGATTAAATTATATCTTCTCTTTTATTTTCTGTCAACATAAAAATTGCAAAATCTCTCTAATTATTAAAACAAAAAAATTTTGAAAGTCCTTTCCTTCGTTCGTTTCTTTAAAGGAAAAAAGCAAAAAGCCGCTTTGCTTTTAATAGTACGAAACATAAAAAGCCATGAAGTCATGCTGTTTATGACGTTATGCTCGAATAAAGCATGAAAAAGCCTGTTTTTTATGAAAAAAAACTGTAAAAAAACCATAAGAGCCGTAAAAAATAGAAGAAAGCAAAGCCGTATTTTGCACTTGCACATCTCTACACACAATATATGAGTTTCAAAAATGATATAGGTATATTATATTTAATATAAAATGTCGGAAAACTTCTCACCAATATTCTTGACCTTAAGTACTAAATTTTCATGGCCTTTCGTAACTGGGTAATATTTAAATTTTTCATTTTTAGCTATTTCTCATTTTCGTGTGGGATGATATAAATAAAAGGCACACAATTTGCAACATATTTACCTCAAATTGTTGTAAAAGAAATACCAAACTAATACCCTCTGTTGATGATGAAGTCGATGTTTGCCTGGAGAAGCAGACAGTTCAAGATATCCTGAAAACTAGTATGTAACACGTATTTTAATAAATTCAACCCACTTTTCATATTTTTTATTTATTTTACAGGCCGAGATACACAGGATTATCCATTAATTGTTCGAAATTTACACAAAAATTATGGAAAAAATCATGCTGTAAGGGGAATTAACTTTGCCGTGAAAAAAGGCGAATGTTTTGGTCTACTGGGCATTAATGGAGCTGGAAAAACGTCTACATTCCAAATGATTACCGTTAATGAAAAAATTTCTGATGGAGAAGTTTTTATTGAAGGGGTAAACATTTATAAAAATGAGAATATGGTAAAGTTATTTGAGAAAATTATGCCATAAAAAAATTCATATGAATACTTTTAGTACAAATTTTTATTTGGTTACTGCCCACAAGTGGATGCACTTAATGATTTCATGACATCTTACGAAATTCTAAAGTATATGGCTCTCTTGCGTGGTATAAGAATTCGAAACGTTGATCGTGAAGTTATGTGTTGGTTGTCTAAATTAGATCTGAAAAAATATCGAAATATCCCTATTAGAAATTATTCAGGAGGGACAAAACGAAAGCTTAATACAGCTATTGCGATGGTGAGTACTTTACATTATTTTCTAGCTAACACTACATGATTTGAACTGCATTACTTTTTAATGAGTAATGTAGACGGAAATACAAACCTGTCGTTTTAAAGTTTTTAAACACACCGTTTTCCTGTAATACAGCTTGTTTTTTTTTCTTTAATTCTCATTTAATTTGATAAGGATAAGATTTACATTTTTCCTAATCATAACACGTGACCCAGCAATTTGTGCCTTTTATTTAATTTCTTAACTTTTTTTCTTACATGATATTAATTTTAGATTGGAAGCCCTTCAGTCCTCTTTTTGGATGAACCAACAACTGGAGTTGATCCCATTTCAAGAAGATTCATGTGGAAATGTATACAGGAGTTTCAAAAAGAAAACAAAACTATTGTACTTACTTCACACAGGTAAGAATCGCTGTTAAATATTACAAAACAACAGGATTTAATAGAGTTATAATTTTTAACATTTTTATCGGCTATAATCACGTCTGCTTCATTTCTTTCTATCAAAAATTATCGGCTGGGATCATGTACTTGTGATTCCATTTACATTTATTTACGGCGGTTGTTCCTTACTTCATGTCCATAATTGTATTTATGCATATGAAGGATACAACGGAAAACAAAGTCAATTTTCTTAAGGACTGAGGAAATTTATTGTAAAATTCTTACTGAGCCAGTAAATATATCGTATTATGAGTGTCGATTGTCGACTGTTGATTGATTTCTCTGGAGATTTTCCTGAAATCCTGATAACAAAGAGTAGTAGCTAAATGAAACCAAGCGAAAAAAATAAAATTATGGCATACAATTATTCATGTCAGTTCTGGTATAGATTTAAGGCAGTCACACAGTGACGCGGAAGCGGTGGCGATGGCAGTCAATACCTTCATTGTTGCATTATAACAACAATTCTATTAATCACCATGGCGTGAGCATATGGCTGTCTTTAATTGAAAATTATCTTTATAATATCTGATTGCAAATAAAAAAAGTGAAACTGAGAATTTTTTTCTATTACAGCATGGATGAATGCGAACAATTATGCAATCGATTAGCAATCATGGCAAATGGTCAATTTGAATGTCTAGGATTCATTCCCTCACTGAAAGTAAAATTCGGTTCGGGTTTTTCACTTACTTTCCGTTTAGACACAAGCCTAATGGAAAAGATTCCTTCAACACTTCATGCAAAAATTCAAAGATTATTTGCATGTGAACTTAAAGAGCAACACGCGGTAAGTATATATATATCACATCATATAGTGCAGAAATAACATATTATTTTTATTTTATTATTTCAGGGCATAGTAACTTATTTCGTACACGAGAAAACGATTGTATGGTCAGAAGTGCTTAATAAAGTTGAAACGTTTTTCAACGAAAATAAAAATGTCCTTAAGGACTACTCTATAAATGAAACAACTTTAGAAGACATATTTCTGAGGTTTGAAAGTAAAAAGAAAAATTTAGATACTAGTGTATTGTAAGTAATGTTCCCAAAAATTAGTATTTATTGTAATGTGTAAATGCACCATCAAGTATGATTAATATTTTATATGTTAATAAATTTATTTATTTCCAGAAAACAGGTAGGTTTATGTTCACATCCCTTTTTGGTATCAGTTTTTACATGCAGTGATTTGTAATATTTGATTTCGAAAATTCCTATCAACCTGGGAAAAAACGAAATTTTTCTTCATTAAATGAAATTCAACGCTTTCATTTTTTGTGGAATAGTCCATTTGGGATTCTCCTTCTATGAATGAAATAGTCTTCGCAGATCCTTCTTGAAAATAAGGTAACTCATTTAGAATTTTATTCCTGATTTATTATTCTTTCCCAAATTAAAATTATTATTTATGGGACTTTCTAGTTTTTGAGAAAGCGAACTGCAAAATAGGGCAATGGTCTTTTAAGCCAACTACAGATTAAAGCAATAATTAAGGGAAAATATATCCATATGTGGTTTTCAAGGGCAATGTTTTTGCATAATAGCGAAGTGCGGCAAAATAACATAACCCGGTAAAAAGGAAACTAACGGAATAATATCTGCAGATATGGAGTTTTAGTACAACAGTGGAGTGCACTAACAAATTGGATCAAAACGTGCAGAGTTCAAAACATGCTCTAGCAAATGAACAACTCCAATTTTAATTGATATTGATTGATCTTACTAGCATCGCTTCCCAAGTATTCAGTTTTAGATGGATTTCCGCAACTTCCAGTAGGTCACCTGCCGTCTAGATATGAGCATGCGGCTTCGTCACCATCATGTTTATTTCTTCATCACATTTTTTTTATATATGCGTTCGTGGCAACCATAAGGAGCCAGATTATGGCTCTTCCTAAACCTCCTTGCCACAAGCCAAAGACCGAACCAAACAAAATATTGGTTTAGGCGAACTAAGCCGTGTTCTAAAGCAAGTGCATGCGACGTATGCTCTCAACAAACATCGGAATAGCGGGATTATGCGAGGATTTTATTCATGCTTTGGCGCATGTTATGCCGAAATTCTCACCTCGTCTGCGTCCACAACTCACGCATTATAGTGTAGAATCTACACTGTTGACTACATTTCTCTAAGTTGGATTAGAAGGACCTGTTGGGCTCAAAGAGGAAAATCTGGCGTATAGTGGCGACACTGCATTTTCCCGTATATTTTACATGATTTATGTGGTAATGACTTCGGAGGCCAGCAGCTTTACTTCGGAGGCCAAAACTGGAGAGCCTTGCTAGTCACATTCGTCCATTCAAGGTGCAAATCTAGTTATCTCCTGTCTGTGCCCTAACTCGCATCAGATCAATGCCAGTATACCACAATAGTCTGCTCTTTCTTATTCTCAATTAACTCTGCCGTTTTTAGATCCACTCCTTGATTTTCCGCATTCGCCTGAGCCATAGCAGTCTGATGAAGGAATCGCTATTAAAACCATTGGGTTGACGCAAAAGTTTTTTCCGTTTTTCACAAAGAATTTGAAACAAATTTTATATCTTTTAATCTATCTTTACTCTTCTTTAATCAAGGTGTTGCATCATAAGTATGATGACAGTAGTTACGCTCGTAAAAGTCTTCCGAGGAAGTTAAGTTTTTACCATGTAGACAGTTTTGCAACGATCTGAATAAATGGAAGTCGGTCTGGACAGTATGGAGGGTGGATCAATACATCCCATTAAAGTTAAAATAATTTTCGTCGGCTGATCAAAGACACGAATAGTCTAGCGTTGTTATACTGGAACACGATTCCTTTCCTGTTTGTCAATTCTGGTCGCTTTCTGTTTTGATCCACATTACAAATGCTAATAGAAGTGAAGTACCACGCCAATCCAATATATTACACTCAGAAATTAAGAAGGAGGGACTCTTTAAAGCAAAAGGTGCAAAATAAGTCGGAAAATCATACACAATTTTAAGAAATAACGGTTATACAATATCAAAATCAATACGCCGGGAGTGCTTTGTGCTCTGATTTTCATCTGAATTCACTGTAACCTTTCAAGACTCACAGCGTGACTATTGAATTCAGCTTGAATACTTTGGGGAATATGTTCTAAATATCTTAAACTACA
>QYTT01079660.1:31715-60436 GCA_006980735.1 Dasypogon diadema
GCTACAGTTATGAAATTTGGTATTCGAACTAAGAGCAGTCATGGTATTATGTATGTGAAGTTTGATTCGATTTCGTGTGACAAATAGTTAGATACAGGGTGGTCAAAAGTAGCTCGAAGCGGTTCGGGTAAATATATATAGTGCACGGCGTACGTGCGGCCTCTTGCTGCAATTTGGCCTGCGCACTGCCGTGCGTATAGATTATCAATTTGTTTAAATAAAGTCCTTCCACAGTTTTTTAGATGAAAGGTGCTATAGATCTCAAAACAGAAGGTTCAGCAGGTGAAGTTATTTTAAGAATTGGAATAACTTTTGAGATCTGTCATTCCAGGGGTATGTGGATGATGTCAAGATAAAAATTATTACATTAAAAATGAGTGATTGAGGTATTATCAACTCAAGGGACTTCACATGAATATTATGAAATCCTGTAGCTTCAGATTTTATTCAATGCAAACCAGCCACAACTACGATAAAGTTATTGTAACTGCTCCAACTTAAAGAATCTTTTTTCTGAACATCTCCTGCGCCAAATTGGAAGGAATTAACTTGTTATCAGCAGTTGATGAAAAATAATTATTTAAGGCATCCAAAGAAATATCAATATTTCTATTTAATTTTTTATAGTTGCAGCCAGAACTCTTTTGAATTGTTTGCAGCCGTCAATGAAGATTAAAAATATTGTCAACTGTGCTTTAACCCTGTTACTTTTGGGACTTATCCCATTCTCTTCCAAATCTGTGCTGAATATGTCCTGGGATTTTTTCACTAATTGGAAACGTCCATGGGTGTCTCTGATAGGTCTTGAGTCTTTGTACTTTTATTCCTGACCAGTCGTAGAGTATTATTCTTCGATAAAATTCTCCATACGAGTTTATGTTATCTAATAGGGATTATTGCAACCGACAAATGTTCGTGCATTGGTTTCTCATTAGTGATTGTATTACGTACGTATTCGTTCTTAAAAGGAGAATTCGTTCGCTTATATGTTCATTCACTTGCAAATAACACGAGTTTATATTCTTATATCTGTGGTCGCACATTCTTTTGATAGTTGGAGTTCAATTCTTTAATTAAATTTTTATATATGCACACATTTTTTCGGTTAAAATGACTTTTTTTTTTACTTATATTCTCGAATCTGTAATCGTTTTTTCGTTTTTCTTTTCAAATCACACAGTTCATTTGGTAGCCGGGAGTTCTTTCAAATCCCTTTCATAATTCGCCACATGTCGGTTTCGTACGATATTCGATAGCTGAAAAAAGTTATTGCTATCCCGTTTGCCCGTTGCATGCAATAAGCAAACACCATTGGCGCCATTGTTGTAATTGTTGTTCCAGCTTGTTGATTTGAAACTGTTGTCTTGTAAATCACGAGCTTCCTCGTGTTTTAGTGCTTTCGTATTATAAAAACTAGAAAAAGACTCTATGATGCACACAGCACAGCATAGGTGGAGGTGATTGAGAAATTTTAACCTGACGAATGTTGCAAGTAAGCCATGAAATTTTTACTGTGCAACATCTCAGTGGTTTCGTAAGTACAATTCTCGTCAGTACAATTGCCTCAACCCACTGGTACTGAGATATATCATCGCGCCCTTTGCAGAAATCGAATGCATGCTCTCAGAGGAGAAAGTCTGCAGCTGTGCGTCTTAGCCCTCTCAGCCACTGGACTGTTGATTATTGAACATTGTGTCCATTGGGACTTTTAATCAGAACATATAATACTATTACATATCGTGGATTTATAAGCAGAGTGCACCAAGTCATAAATTGACGTTTTGAGTAAATAGATTTTCAAAAGTTCGCGTCTTATAGAACTTCTAGACTTAATACAAAGAAATGGTGTCCATATATTTCCATGATCATTACAACTCAACTTAAACTCATTGGCGCTGGTGAAAATTTGTGGCATTTTCTTTTCATGAATTCGTAGTCCAGTTTTCATATATTTGTATTTGATGAGCATATTTATTTCTATGCAAAGATAAGTATGCGTTGACTAAATGCATATTTCAATTTTTGACGGCAAATTGTAAGTTCAATTCGAAATTATGAGATTCAGCTTCAATAAAGTGCGGTGTGCTTATCCATTTTCTTCAGAGCCATTATTCGATTTCTTGAATACCTGCGAAGAAACACACTGGGTTTGTAATTCGCTCTTTTACCAATGGGCAAAGGAATATTCTATAATTGTGGCGATTTATTTATGTGTAAGCTTCTGAGCACATATCACAGAGTTTAATGAAAACTAAAAAAGTAGTAAATTCCAGATCACTAATTTTTCTCAAGCTATACAACTATGTCTCACTTCTCCTGAACGATGTCCAAAGTCTCTGCCATCGTTTATTGGTTTAAATTTGCCTGAAAAATTGCGAATGCCGAAAGTGGTTCTCCATGATATAAATCTGATATTTTATGCTTTAGCTGTGGAAATTAATGCTATTCTCCTCTATGATCTGGTTAAGGTAAAAAGTGTTTTTACTAATTTCGTACTTATGACCATTTTACTGCAGGAAAACTACGCATCGCTTATAATGTACATTTCTTATAACCTGCTGTTTAATGTAGCTAAACTATTCATAATTATAATCAGATATGTGATTCCCTCTTCAAGGATTTCATCAAAGAAATTCATATGCCAAATAATTCAATCGCTGATAGTGTTTTTCAATTGGACTAACGTGTACTGTTTAATCTGTAATCGTTATAATAAGTGTATGTTTATAAAATAATTTTAATAAAGTGATCAAGGAAATATCCTGCTTTAATTATGCTCAATATGCCACAGAGAAGATAAACGCCGGTTTCATAGGACCACCGTAGCAATCAAACAATCTGATTTCATGTTTTTTGGCAAAACAATTTCTTAGGGTTTGCTCTAATTTTGGCTAAATTATTTTTTTTCGGAACACTGGAAGAACACGATTTTTTTAAATTAACTAATTCAGCATTTTTTTTTAATGCCAGACTCTGTTGAATTCCACCATCTGCCTAAGGAACGGTTGGGGGAGAATGGGAAAATTGGACGAGGTTAGGTTAGGTTAGGTTAGGCCCTGCAATTTCCGGGAGGAACTTCAACGATCTCTAACCCGGAGCGTTAGGTCCACCTCTAGCTAAACTCCGGACTAACTGCCACAATTCTCAAAAGATTCAGAAAAGCCTCACCGCAATGGACATTTTGAGATCCTGAAGGATTCAAACTAAGGAAAATGAAAAAAAAAACGCGGAAAACCATTAGTTGGCACCCTAAAATTTGGCCGAGATGCAAGTCGGTTCCCCTTTTGAGGCTATCGAAGTAGTAGGTTAGAGAGAAGGAAAGGCGTTGTGTCGTTGACTTCATCCTTGTTGCTAATTTGCCACTCGAGTTTTTTTTTCATATTCCTTTTCGTTATAATTTTAACTTTTTTGTCGGTTGCATTTCTTTTTTTTATTCTTCCTGATTTAATTATATTATGCACAGTTCTTTTAGGTACTTTTAGGCACTCCTTTAAGTGAAAAATGTTCCACAACGAACTTTTTACTGCGGTCCTCATATATTTTTTTATAAAATCGTACAATACGTTCTCGGATCACTTCTTTCCTAGACACAATTTTGGCAGCTAAAAGACGTTCACTAAAAAAAACATTAACACGTTCACGCCGGCGTGACCCACCGGTGATACACACAAGAACTTTAAGAGAAAAATAAACGAAAACCTAAATACAAATTGAGAAAGCTCTCTTACTAATAAAGCGCCGGCATGAACGTGTTAAACTATTTATAAATAATGGTATGAATAAAAAAGTACTGCAAATTGTTCCAAAATTTGTTTTGACCCTTAACAGCATGAAGCTTGTACAATTTTCTAATTGTAACCCATTAATAATAAAAAAGTAGTTTCCGTGGAATATAAAACTTTGTTCCTCAAGCACTGCGTTAAGATTTTTTAAATGCAGTTTTATTTATTCTTGAGGCTTTAATAAATTTGTATTTAAATGTCCAAATATGGATACAGAGTCACTTCACTATTACAAAACTCAATGGCTTTCCCTTCCAGTAGCCCTTAATTATACTATAGACGTTAATGGGATTTGGACTCTAGAGTGCATGAATCATGAGGCATTATTTTTTTCCACCAAGCTATCGACAGTTGACAGGAACTGAATTTTACATTAGAAAACGATAGAAAATGTAAAGAGTTATAAAACGCGGCCACAGTTATACTATACATTATTCCAATAATTTATTGACAACTTAAATCCTAAATACAACGAGTTGATGAAATAATGTCCGCAACTTTAATTACATCCCCCATTGAGCTTCCGTATTTCTGAAATTTCACTTAATAAGTGTATTCAGCTAACAGCATTCCTAAAATAATTTGGAGAATTACATTGCCTATATTCTGACACTATTTTAATAGGAAAAATAAAAGTTGTTACTTTGTTAGGTTGAAAGTAAAACTGAAGTTTTGATCAAAATGCTTTTAATTACTTTTAGGGCCTCTGTAAATTTGGCTTCTACGAAGTATTCAAAGTTTACTATGCTAATTTACTAGGAGAAGAAAAAGCGTATCTTTATCGTACTTCACTGTACTTAGCAGCATCTGCATCTGCCGAATTCTTTGCTGATATTGCTTTGGCTCCGTTTGAAGCTGCCAAAGTAAAAATTCAAACAATGCCTGGATACGCTAATACACTGCGAGAAGCTGCACCAAAAATGATGAAGGAAGAGGGATTCAATGCTTTCTATAAAGGCTTAGTACCGCTTTGGTGCCGGCAAATTCCATATACAATGATGAAATTTGCTTGCTTTGAAAGAACTGTAGAACTGCTGTACCGGTAAGTATCTGTAATTCAACTCAGTAAATAAACATAATTTTATGTAATTATTATATAATTTCAGTTATGTCGTTCCAAAACCGCGAGATCAATGCTCGAAGGGCGAACAATTGGTGGTTACATTTGCAGCTGGTTATATTGCTGGCGTTTTCTGTGCTGTTGTGTCACATCCTGCCGATGTAGTTGTGTCGAAACTGAATCAAGCAAAGGGATCTTCAGCATTCGAAGTAGCGAGGAATCTTGGATTCTTTGGAATGTGGAATGGTCTTGGACCACGTATTATTATGATTGGTACCCTAACTGCATTGCAATGGTTCATTTATGATGGGGTTAAAGTAGCCTTGAGGCTACCACGTCCACCACCACCAGAAATGCCAGAATCCCTTAAAGCTAAGTTGGCGAAGTCAGATTAAGATGAATTAGGTATTTTAGAGAAATAATAAGTGAGTTCAAGGGAAACTTTGCGAAAGAGAACTTCAGCAGTATATTCATTCGGTCAAAAGCTTTTAATTCAATGTAACTTAAGTGCATTTTTATTTCTAATGTTGAAAATAGTAAACGAATTCCATTTTTAAAAAGATATCAAACATTCGAATGTCGAAAGATTAGGTATTTTCTGTTCCAATCATTCCACAAAGATATATAAGAAGAAAATAAAAATTGAAATTCCAATTAATACGAACATTCTGCCGATATTATTTTTTAGGAAATTGTATTTATAGTGTTTGTGTTAATAAAGCCGTTTCCCAGATTTAAAACTAGTGTATTTGTAAAAGAGATTGACTTCTTTTTTTAATGATTTTCAGATTTGTAGTAAGACGTCCGAAATATCTTATGGCTTTAGAGGCTATTCATTTTTTACGGTAATTGTGGTAAGTTTTGCTATGATTATAGGTACTTAAAAAATTCAAAATGATTAAAAAATCAAGTATGAAAGGGATGCGTAATGTATTACAAAAACTAAATTTTAAAACAGAATATGCTACCAAAATTGCCTCCTTAAAAACAAAGTGTTTCGATCTCAGACTGAAGCTAATCTCATTAGCATGACAGACGCCTAGATACTCACTAAACCGGGGTCTTCGCTAGTAATATTTTTGTTCTTGCTGCTAGGAATGTTATCAAGAATTTTGATATTTATTTGATAATGATATATCATACATCAAGTAAGACCGGATTTTAAACGTTCTAAATCTTTGTATCATTTTTTATGTGACTGATTCGAGAGAATAGGCCGGATTTCATATGCGCTTTGCTGGCTATTGATTCTACCGATTGGATGTTTGGTAATCATAAGTGCACGTCTGATAACCGCATTCTGAAACAGGTCTTATGTTATGATACTTATTAATCTGACTAATAAAGTCATAGCTCATTTAATAAAAGGAATATTTTCGCCTTATATTTCACAATAATAATAAGAAACGCTTAAGACATTTTTGAGTTAATGTTCTCTAAGAATGCATTCAATCCCTGTACACAAATTTTAATCTCTCGACTTCCTGAAGAAATTCTTTCAAATTAAGTAGCTTATTGTGGCTATCGTTAGTCACTATTCGATCAACTTACGAATATAAATTTCAAAAATATCAGGAGCATATTTCAATCCAAAACAGTCTTCGATTCAGTAAATAATATTTCAAAATTTTACTGAAATTCGCACCGAAGATCGAAAGTTATTATTCGCAATAAGCCCATAAGTATTTAAAATATTTGCATAAACTTGTGCTCGGTAAATACATCGGAGTAAAAAGGAACTCTTCAACATATTACACTACACTGAATTATTGAAATCAAGAGGGATGTTCCATGTATAATTTCTAGGCGTGGACACATTGATCGGAGACCCAACAATTCAGTCATTATATAGAAATTTGTTAAAATCCTATTATGAATCATTTTAAGAAGACAAGTACGGAATGCTTGCAGACTTCTAAATTGTGGATTTGTTCTCCTCGCTAGAAGGCTGATCGAAACACACTTCTTTTTTCGCAATTTTAAATTGCTTTTGGAAAATTGCAGTCATTTTTGCTTGTGCTTACAAACAATGTCCGTGATTTCGGTGTCCATACGGACAAGAAAAAAATTAAAATCATAACTGCAGTTATAATGTCATTATCAAAGTAACACACTCATCTCAATAGCAAAAAATATCCACATTTTGTTAATCTTGCAATTTCTGTAAGTGGAGTATTATTTCTTAATTTCAGCATCAGATTAAAGGTTCCTCCAGAAACTAACGAGTAATATTCGCAGTGGTAGTGACTACGAAAATCTCGCATTCGTTGCGATAGCGTAATTCGCGGCATCTTCATACCAAAGCGTTTTGTGTTCTATTGGAATTTGTGGACAATTTTTATTTACACTTGAAAATGACGTGAAAACTTGCGGTGACGATAAAATCGTTGCTTGATTCGCGACGAATAAAATTCTGATTAGCGAATTCGTGACGTGTGTGTCTGAAAAACTCCCTTAAACATTTCGTAAACAAGCTACTGCAAATATTTCGCGCGGGTGTGTGAGAACCTTCATCCAATTCAGTTGTAAGTCCAGCGTGTTTAAAACAATATCGTTCTTTTACTTTTTCTAGACATTGTCTAATAGTATTGTGGCACAGTGTTGTAAACAACATTGCCTATTCGAATTTCAATTCCATAGATGTGCAATTCCTTGCAAGTTCGACAGAGATTGCCAACGGAATTGAAATATAATTGGGGAGTAATTACACAGGAATTACACGTCGATTTGTAGAGCAATTGAAATACCTCTCAAAGGTATTCCAGAAGGCCATTAGAAGGCAGCTTCTTGGGCACATTAACCGATCTTCGTTTTTGTTTCAATGGTAGTCAGGATATTGTCGTTTTCATTCTTATGGAGCAGCGCTACTTAAGGTTTCGACAGATATCAGATTTGCTTTGGATTGTGCCAAGGTTTGCTACTTGCTATCGCTGAACTTTTCGAAGGCTTTTCATAGCTTACTAAACAATCTTGTTATTAATATCAAGTTTTCAGCAGCTGTAACAAGACTAATATCAAGCTTACTGGCTGGTAGGTGCTCAGTAACTTAAAATTAATGCCACGTCATCGACTGTTGCTAATATTTCAGATGGAGTACCTCAAGGTTCAATTTTAGGACCCCTTTCATTCTGTCTTTTTATCAACTATCTTCCGTCGCACAGTGGTGACGTCCATAGTAAAAGTTGACCAAAAGTTAAAATTTCAAAAGTTTGCGATTCTTGGAAAGGTACATGTATCTGGAGTGTTGGCGTCACATTTCCACTTCGTTAGGATTTGCTGCCATTATGGGACAGTATCAGTTGCATTTCGATAGTTGTTCGTGCACTTCACAACGATTTTTGTGTAATAATTTGAAACAAAGCGTTCTGTACTGTCATTTCAAAACGAAGTATCCAGTGACGATTTGTTCATAATGGATTCTAAACGTGCAGGTGTAAAAATAAAAAAGTAATAGTGTTTTTATCAAACTTCCTAGCGTTTCCAAGTTAAAGTCGATGCATGATATTTTCGTGTATACCTTTAAAAATTAGAAATGTTTTGCTTTTCCAATTCCTCTTCTCTCCGTGCAGTGTTACACAGTGTCTCATAGGCCGAATAGTTTATGCTAAACATGGTTTGTACACAAGTGTAATGCCGTATCACAGAGAATACTACGGTTTTTTAATTAAGTGCTTATCCACAATCCTACGCCTTTTTGTTTAGAAGCTACGAATTTTTAAAATCAAAAGTTTGAGATTAGACATCCTTTTTTACATAAATACTCTAATTTCTCGAAAAAATATGTAATTAATAGGTAAAAACAGTAAAGAAATTAACAAAATTAAATTTTAAGTTACTAATTCCTTCAGAATAAATGTTGAAACAGAAGAGGAGTGAAAGAACTATGTACTTTCATTTTTTTACTAAGTACAATAAAGGAAAAATAATCCACTTTTGATTTTTAATTTTAACAACGAACAGCCCTATGTTCATTTTCCGTGAGCTATTATGAGCGCTTGTAAACCTATCGTGTGCGCACACGAGGAAGCCTTTCTACCTTAAGCACAGTTCGCACACGAGCGCGAGCTTTATCCTAAAATTTTATCGCTCGTGCACATGGATGTGCCTTTGCTTTCACTGGCATCACGCTCTTGGCTCGTGAACGAAAGCGTTTGTTTATGTGACAGTGTTTAGTGTAGCGCTCGCTCGTGAGCGTGCCTTTTTGTATCCTGGTTTTTGGAGGTCGCTGATTTCCAATCTGGAGTCAAATTTTGGAGAATTAAAATGAAGAAGAATAAGTAGCCGTGGACAATTAACTACAAACGCATTTCTTTTCTTCCCTACGTCTAGGGTATAACATAATTGGTCTAAACGGTTCTTTCCTTGTTAATGATTACGTTCAATGTACTTACAACCTTCGTCGTAATGATCACATTTCATCTTATGTGCCTCTCGTTTTAAAATGTACTCAGGGGTCATATTTAAAAATTAATTTACTTTATTTTCTCCATAAAATTATTAATCGGCCTGCATATTTGGAACGGTCTGCTATTTTTCTTCAATCACAAGGGAATAATAGACTAATGCCGAGATTTAATCATTTAGTAAGCGAACGTTTTTTTCTGGTTCAGGTTACTCTTTTTGTAGTTCTCTCCCTATTTATATACAGAAAAAATCGAACCCGGAGCGTTTGGAGCCAAACTCTTACGTATACAGTTTTTAGTAGTCTAGAGGTAACTTAGCGCTTTTGTTTGTTTTTTTATTTTCTTTTTTTATGCCATTTAGAACTATAATTGTAAGTTTGTTTGATTTTGAGATATGAAAGATCTAATCGTACTTTTACAATTGAATCGAATTGAATTTCACATCAGTTCCAGCAACAAATGGTAAATTTCAGTTTGGCTAATTTTTGCTGAGTTACATAACTTTTATGCATCTCCGCATGGTCATAGTAGAAAAACACCTTTTCTTGGCTGTTCCAGGCGATTGCTACCTTCAATTTCTCGAGTGCTGAATACTGTTAGCCAGAAAAAGTTTCCTTTCTGGAGGTAATCAATGCCGATGATCCCTTTTGCGTTCCAGATAACTGAAGTCAGTTCATCTCATTCAGTCCCCACTGTTTAGATTGTCGTTTTTTATTTCCGGTGCATGTGCAATTGTTCACGTAAAAAAAATGACTTCGCTCAGTTGAGATGTCCATGGCTTTCCATCTAAAATCACGTTTATAGACTTTATGGTTGATTTCGGGCATGACATCTGTTCTCGGAGCTTCAGAACGTGGTGTGGTGCGTCTTCGATGTTTGGATTCATTAAAACTCGAATGGTTTCATAGAAAGGACATGTGTCACCCAAGGGCAAAAAAATTACCATTGTAAGATATAATATGTAAATTTGTGTATTAATGTGCAGCTTCTGTACTTCAAGTCTCACTTATAAATACGCCTTTTGACTCTACAATGTGTGGCCGAACTATTGTAAAATCTCCCAAGGTTGCTCAAGACTGAAACGAGTACTAGCCGAAAAGGAAAAAAGAAACGAGGGTGCTCTCACGTCTGAAGAAAGGGAAATGAACGTTATATTGATTGTTTCAGTTTCTATAATAGGATCTTTGATTCCATCAAAATGTTTATTTATATATAAGAGTTATGAGAGTTAGACCACCAGATTATATTGATACGAGCTACCGGGTCAGGATGAATAAGACATTTGAAGTTTTACTGCTTTATGTTATATTTTATAATGCTTTACTACCAACGCTGTCATCTATTACCATAAGTAGGGGCTTGGAGAAAACGCATATTCCCATTCAACAGATATATATATATTTAATGAGGGTAACCTCTTACGTGACTAATCGTTTAGCACTTTGTATCGAATAACGACACAGTAAACTACCCTAGCACGTCGAGGCCCACAAAAATCAATGAGTTTTCTTTTATAAACTACATGGAAAGCTGTAGATGCCAGTGGTGGAGCATGAGGTTAGTTAGTAAAACTTCAATAATTCCTTTTAAATGTTACATTTTGAAAATATTTACAAAATGAATATAACAAAAATCTAAAAGTAGACGAGCTGTTTGTGTGACGGGTAAAATCATGTTAAAATATCCTCGCAAGTATTTACAAGTTGAAACAAAATCACTCTAACATCTTAAACACTTACTTAACTAGTTGAAAGGACCCGAACAAGTAACGGATTTCCATACTATAGAGAAACTTAAAAAAATAATAGTATTATTAAATTTTTAACTTATGAGTAAATTCGTAGTGCCACTGCACAGTTCTTCAAACCCAGGTGAAGAGCGTCTCTGAACATTTCCTAACTGATATATGGCAAGTTGACTACTTTTCTACGATATAAATTTATTCTTTATATGGAGTAACTTAATAGTAATTAAAAAAAAAGTATGTGATATCACGGGTTTCAAAAATACATGGCACTTATATTGGAGCTTATCTAGATAACTATGCTACTGTGTTTCATATGTATTTAAATGCACCTCAGGAAGACGATAGTAATTTCAGTACTGTGAGAACCGTAACAACGATAATAATTGGACGGACTTATAAATGTTAAACAAAAAAATTTACTGAATGCTTACAGCAAATGGTTGTACAATTATTAAATTTTTGCAGGTAAATACATATGAACGTAGTTGTTTCCGTTTTTTTTTATGGAATTTTGCTTCTTTTACGCCACATAAAAACAAATTATACTACACAATTGGACACGTTAACATCTCATAACTTAATTCGCAACAAACTCAGTCTTTTAGTTACATTCCAAATGGATTGCAGGTGATTGGGCTATAACACAAACATTTTCGAGCCCACTGTTTATGTGCTTTTCTAGGTTTTATGTAAAAAAAACAGCATTTCCTCCCTTCTTTATGAAAAATTCCGTAGGACTTTCCTCTCCGCTTGTAAACATCCCAGAAATCACCATTTGTGTTGTTCTGAAAACCGACACGAGTTAATATTTCATCTGAAAGAAGAATAAAATGTGTTCAATAATTTACATTAGAGTTGTAGGCTAGTCTTGTTTTATATGACAGCTTTGAAACGAAGCAACTAATAACAAAAGTATTATTCTCATAAAAGAACTTTGACAGACAAAATATTTAAAGCAAAAGTTAAAATTGTTCCAGCCAAGTGTGAGACCCCACAAGAGCACAAAATTTTTTAAAGTCGTGATAATAAGTACATAGAAGTCCCAGGGAGGGTACACGCTTGAAAGGTGCTCTTGCCATCACTCTAGTCTAGTCTAGCTTTCAAAGTCAAAGAAGAGACTCACTCTTCCTGCATCCTGCAGCGTCTACAGCGTTCCTAAGCTGCGAGAAATCTCGAGGGCAACTGCTGCATACACCGCGGACTGAACTATCGGCGAATGACCACTTTGCCGTTCTGCACGAACAACAGTGGCGGAAGCTAGTTAAAATTTTTTTCTAAAACATTTATGGGAATCTAGAAATGTGGAAAATATTTATTTTGAACGATTCTAAATTTTTGGCACCATCTCTTTTGTTCCCTGGTATTCAAGAGCCAAGCACCCCTGCAAAACCTGACAACGAATGGAGACTTAGGGGTCCCACTCACGTTCAGTGTATCCCACAGTTTTACCTGCACAGTTAAATCGCTACGATATTTGTGCAACTTTTTTTCCCTTTTTTAGTCTACTCAGTTCTTTCCACACACTACACAGATTTTGCAAAGTTTTCGTCCAGTTCGTTTCTGATGAGTGATAAAGTGTCAAATTCATTCACTTCAAAACGAACTGAGCAAACGTGCGATAATTACACACACGCTCAGTTTTTACCAACGCAATTCTCGTTTGTGCAGTCCAAAATCTACGGCCGCAGATTTTACTCATTCCAAGAATTTGGACTGAACTTTACTCCGATTTTCCCGATTTTCAAACACACGTTCCGATTTAACTGTGCAGTTTTGGACTGCGTAGGCAAAACTGTGGGATAAATCGAACGTGAGTGGGGTCCCTTAAGGGCCTTAAGGGCATGTGTACGCTCATGTGGTGTGTCAGTGGTGTGATGCCCACTAACAAACGATGTAATAATGATACCGAACGACGGACAGATCAGCCGGCACCTTAAATGAGGTAACAAAATGGACTTGACGAAAAACTGGAAAAGTGAAGCCTTTATATTCTTGTATTGGTGAAGGATTTGCTATAGGGTCTATATGGTCCTCTAAGGCGATAAGAGAAAACCAACAACAATATCCAAGGGGAAATGTCACTCTAAGGCGTCAATCCCTCTTCCTTGCGTGCTCTTTCTTCACCCATAACAAAAATGCTTCACTCACGGACACGTATTTTATTTTGTTGTTTTTGAGCGCCACTTTAATTTGATATTCATCTTGTTAATCGTAGAGGAGTGAAAACGCGTATTAACAAAATCGCATGCGACACACACACGCCACAACAACTTTTGGTAAATTGAATCACAAGGCATAACAATGCATGTGGAAATGACTATAACAAAACGAAAAATAATCAACATTACTTTGGTTCTCTTAAGTACCGATACTTGGTGCTATCGATTCATGAAGGGACATGCAACAGTGACTAGTGAAAAATTAAAATATTATATTGGACTGTTTCTTCGATTTGTTTTCTTCTGCCATCATTCAGGCAACTTATAATGCCACGTTCATAAGACTTTTTCTGATAAAGGAGTTGTTCTAAATGCTTTTTGTAGCCCTTCAAAGAACTGAAACTTTCTCCATCCAAATAATTTTGTCGAAATAAATCGAAACTGAAGTTGCAACCAAATAAAATCGGGCACTATAGTGCCTTTTTTGAAAATATATTTCCGGCTTTTCATTTATTGTATTGCATACCGTCTGCTTTTTATCAACTTTGAATGTTTATGACCACTATTAGTTTTGTTTCGATTTACAGCTGCCTTGGATTATAATGAAGAATACTATTTTTAGTACATTTAATGCCTTCGGTTTCAAATAATACTGCAATATCCAACGGGAAGAAGCTATGAAACTCATAAATACAAGTTTAAAGAGCATGTTATGCCTAGGTCTGTTGGTTATCAAAATTTTTGAAGGTTCTTCCCCATAATATCACTATTTTTATGAACAAATAGCATTATAATTTGCCATAATTTGCCTTAATTGAATGCTCTGATAAGAGGTTGATAATCGGCGGGTAGAAGTGCTTTAATTTGAAATGTTTACGGCTTGATATCAGGAGCGCCATGACAGACGCATAAGTACGAAACGTGATTTCCAATAATCTCATTACGACACAACAATTTAGAAAAAGTGGAAGGAGACATCATACCTTCTTAAGCTTTAGTAGTAGGGACTCGGATAATTCTCCTCATTCCAGTTCGAAATATTTGACCAAGTTTTTTCAGAATCATTTTTTCCTGGTATCGCGATCGGCTTGGAACCTGTTAATCCGTCCGTATATTGTTGATTGTTGTTGGAGTTTTTAACTTCATACGGTAACAAAACCTCTCCCGTCGTTTGATATCCAGGTGGTGATCTCTTCGAAATTGTATAATTTGTCCCCTGTAAATGTAATATTTCAAATGAAAATGGTATTTTTCTTAGTGTTTGTAAAAAAAAAATATATTTACATCATTATTATCCCAGTATTCCTTCCCATCGGCTCTGAAACATATGCAGAACTCTAACTTCTTTGAAGAGGGCGGGAGCGTAATTTTAAAGGAGAAGGTATCAAATATCACATAGGCCGAACTTGGACCATAAATCTGCAACATAAAAAAAAATTGTGACAGTGATTTAAACGCTTTTTAAAACAATAAATTGGTTACCTCTGAATATGTGCAAAATATATCTTGTTGTGTCTTCCAGTTATCCCACGTTACTCTGACTATCACTTCTTTCTGGAAACTTATATTCTTCACTTTGACTGTACCAACGATTATAGATTCGTTTTCCTTAACAATAACATTTTCAAGCGACACATTCTTGCTTTCGATCTTTTGCCTGAGCAAAAAAAAAAAAAGAACAACAGTTGGTTTTAATTTTTTGTTGTGATTTTATAATTTGTTACCTAAACTGTAAGTAGTCGGATGCCGGCTGTCGGAAATCCACTGTCCACTGTTCAGATGGATGAGGACTTACAAGTCCTTGAGTGATTTGAGCTAAAAATTTCAAACTCCAAAATGGAGGCACGTTCGATGGCTCCGACATAACTCTTACTTCCGTCAGGGAAAGCCCTTGATCATCAGCAAATACTACCTTTTTCTTCGTCCGGCTGCAATTATAGTGAAAAGTATTAATAGTGTAACTTCAGAATAAAAGTGGAAAATTTGAAAAACAGCACGCATTGCATCTGTTTAAAATAGAATCAGACAGCATAGAGTTTGAAAAGAATAATTAGGAATGATGTTTACTATCACCATTTGCTACCATTGTGAAAAACTACATGAATTTCGATGCTATGCTACTATAGTTTTAGATTGGGTAGAGCTATCTAGTACGTAAGAATGGATCCTTAAGAAATTTCGCCATTTCCACATGGAGAGTTGAAAAAAACATGGGGGCAGGAAATACTTCAGCGGCAGGTCATTTCACTGTCACCCCTAAATTGAAAAATGCAACTGAATTTTTTCTGAAAATACGTGGGTAAAGTCATCATGCACGGAGGTGCAAAATGATGAGAAGATAACTTATTGATCTCTAATTAAGAATATAGAAAGTGCATTGATAAGAATGTGATGACCTAATTTCAAGTAGGTTACTGCTGGCAAAAAAATGTAGAAATTCCATTTATTTGTTACCGTCTGTTTTTGATTAGGGGATTATTAAATGTAATAAGGTTTAACAATTTATTAATTTGCAGTTTTTTCTGGGTTTGATGTTACAAAGTGGAGGGTGTGATAAGGGTCAATGTACGTTTAAATACTGATTGTCGAAAAATAATAAAAAATCGTTATATACAGGGTTATTCATTTCCGTTTTTTTTTCAAGGAATTACCTAAGGTTAGGGGACAAACCCTATGATGCCCACAGCATAGCTTAGGCTGAGGGAAATTTTAGGGAAGAGGAAATTAGGAAATTTTTAACCTGACAAATGTTGCAAAATAATTTTTGACATGAAATTTTTACTGTACAACAATCTCAGTGGCTTCGTAAGTATAATTTGTCGTGAGTAGAAGTATGACCTCAACCACTGGTACCGAAATAAACTGCTGCGCTTTTGTAGGAGTCGAACCCACGCCCGCAGAAGGGAAGATTTGCAGATATGCGCCTCAACCCGCTTGGTCATGGCTGCAGCAATATCTAGAAAAATTAATGATTCATTTGGACAGGAAACAACAGATTTGGTTTGTGATTTTGTTTATGTGTTTGATTGGTTTGTGAAATTTCGTAAAAGAGATTTTAACTTGGATAATGAGCTTTGTTGTTGAAAATTTAGAAGCCTGAGAAAGCCGTTTTTCACACAATCTGAGCTGAGGGAACAATTACAAGGGTACCATACGGTCTGGAAAATTCAGTTTAAATTCAAAGTTTGCGTGGTGGTAGAGCACCCATACTGTATTAATATATTCCAATAATGTAATAATAATATATGAAAGCTTCATTTCAATAGTGGTAGAGCTCCAATTTTTTCATTTGGGAATATAAAGCTCTAAAGTTAAATACTTACATCCACATGACGGATCAAAGAATTATACTATAATTGTATCATTTGCAAAACAAGGAGCCTGCTCATCAGTAATTCTAAAAATGTGGTTTACTCAAATTTCATAAAAAGTGGAAATTGAAATAAAGTCTTCATATCTTAGACGTTTCCCAAAAAAGGTCAACCAAATTTGAAAAATTCGAAAATGCAAATATCAAACTTTTATTTATAAAGTTACACAGACAGTATTACTTCTTCGTTATAATGCCGGAATTTCTCTTTCTTGGTATTTTGCAAGCACGTAAAAGCAAATTAAAAGCCGTTCTCTATGAGGCGTGAAGGAGTAAAAACTAATTGCTAGTATAAAAATACTATCACCACTGTGCATTTGTTGACGTTCTTCATCAAAACTTATTATCATTGCTAAGCCAAGGGAATGGGCTTTTTATATAGAGAAATTTATCAAACATTTTATTCCCAAAAAGGCATTTGAATTAATTTTCCAAATTCTATTTTTAATTAGAAAGTGACCAAAAATAGTTATATTAATAAAATAAAATATGTAAATATGAAATGTAAAGTCCGTAATCTACCTTTTTTAATTTCCTGAAGATTTACAGTTATGTTGACCTTTGCTTTTCACATTTATAAGTACTGTGTTTTTTGGTTTAAATAATAAATTAAAAAACGGGATATATTCAAAACTGAGACTTAACTAAAAAGCTGTTAAGGATTTTATTACCTCTAAGAACAAGGACTTTTGGGCGCAAAGGATTTATAACTTGAAAATTTTTTGGTAATAAATAAATAATAAAATAAAATATATACCTAATAAAATTCGGTAATTTCATATGCAAAGACCTGATTTTTTCTATATATCATAAGACTCCTTGTAATTCACTCTAGCGTCTGATCATTCGTACACTACAGGAAATTTACTCCTAAACCCCAATATATCAGATTATTAAACAACACTTCATGGTATGGAATGTTAAATTAAAAACATAAGTCTAAACGCGTGTACATAGGGAAATACAGTATCGCATAACACATACAGTACGCATATTACATAACAGGTCTAGCACTCTTTTTATGAGGAACAATGATGGATACTTTCCAATTCTATGGAAAGGTAGGTAGACGAGCACGAGATACAGCGTCTACCCTCGAAAAGCAACAGTAAGCCAAATGCTAAACGTGTAAACATCCCACTGAACGAACCTGCACGGTTAAAAATCCGAGAGTAAATTCTAATACTCTTGTGATATTAAGGCTTATATTCAATGCAAGTCGTATTTAGTTTTAATCATCGTAAAATATTAAAAGTACATTCAAGTATATGTTGTGTGGCAACACTTTTTGCCACATATGAAAAGCCTTTTTTCATTTAGCTTATAATTCGTAATAGAAATAGTCTATAAGTAATTGTGATATTCTCAATAAATTTAGTTCTGACTCGACTTAAAATTCGAGAAACGAAAAGTTACACTTTGTAGTTTCTAAAGTTGTATTACATTTTAATATTTTTCAAATACAAATCTAAAATTAAATATGATTATATTGAGTTTCAATATTTTTGCGGATTGCTATTAAGAGGACAAATGGGTTTAAGGAGAATTACGGCTCTGTGTTTTAATGCTTTCATATTAATACTACAAAATACAAATAAAACATTTTCTGGGTTGACAGCTTGGGTTCAATTTTTACAGTAGACGTCTTAAATTTACTCATCATTGGTATTAAAGTTTAGGGCCAGAAGTATTTCATTTTAATATATGTCAAGTCAAGGATTAGCTTTTAATATTTTTCTGGTGTAGTCATATATACAATACCAAAAATATTAAAGTTTACTCCAAAATTTTTAACCGTGTGATGTTTAAGAGTCTATTCTAATCCAAGTCTTCGTCTTCGTCTTCATCTTGTTGGAACAGTTAGTGACGTCAGATATCTACACCCTGGAGATTGGCAAGTTTGTATAACACTTCGTCAAGTCAACGCTTGACTTGACTTCATGAAAATTATCAATATAGCTTTTGCTTTCAAGAAGCAATGGATGAAATGTTGAAAATCAAGCAAAGCAAGCGAATTGGAACAAGTTATCCTGTTGCGGACGTCACGAATTGTTATAACGAGACGAAGAGGAAGACTTGGATTGGATAGGCCTTAAATATATGAATGATAGCCGATGAGTTAAAGATCAGTATGGGCAGTGTTCATACTATCGTGCATTACAACATTGGCGAGAGAAAGTTGTATGAAACGTCAGACTGGTTTTGATTACAATTTGTATTTGTACTTATGAGCAGATCTTTAAAAGGAAGACCAAAAAAGGGGAAAAATGATTCTCAAAGTTTCTAGTTTTATTTGTAACGCACGTGTTATAACAGAACATGAGTATTGCACCAAACTTTGTTCTTATATGCGCATAAAAATCAAATTATATATATATATATATTTTTTTAAATATATCTATTTAGGAATTTTTTGTCAGCAGTGCAAGGATAGATTATATACTGCGATCCTTTTTTTAGGGTGGTAAAAGAGTTGAAAAATTCGTGGTTTTCTAGGACTTCACTTTAAGATAAATCAGAATTATTTTCATTCAATTTTTTTCATTGCAATGGAATAATTCTTTACTGATAAAAATTTCTTCTCTCTTACCTTTGTGTTTTATCTGTTTTTTCCGGCACATCAGATTCAGTTTCTTGTCTCATTACAAGGCAGGATTTCGGAGTACTCGTTGTTTTCTCATTTTTTGCCGCTGGAGGAGGAAAGCTTTTTCTCGTGTGTAGAGATGTTAACATTTGTGGACGGCAGGATCTGTCGTAAAATATTTTCGATATTAGTTTGCATTAAACAAAGCATAAGAAAACGAATTTCCTATATTAGTATTGTTTTAAAATTCTTAAACAATATAATAAATGTACGAATGATATTGACTTATATGTATACACAATACACCCATAAAATGAAATGTAACAGATTAAAACAAATGTATACTGTTCAATTTCTGGGCACTATCCTATGTGTATCGTGACCACATTTTTTGTACAAAAATATAGGACAACTAATATGAAGATAGGAGTCTATGGATGGTTCCACATACTACGGACTTTTTATTTAGATTTACCCGATCGTTCAAGTCGAAACAGTTTTCAGATTTACCCACTGCAGAATTTGTTTCCAGTTTTGCCGGATAAAAAAGATGGATCAGACTTTTTATTGATAGGAACCAATAACAAAACTGAAGCAACGAGGAACGAAGCTCCCATACCAGCGATTCTGATCAAAATATGATCGGAATTATTTTTGAACGAAATCAATGCTGTAATCGAAAATCGACAATATCAGAAGGTTTTCGAAGTCAAGAATTACAAATTTTTGGTTAAAATTTAGAAATTAGAAATGGTGGTGTCAAAATGTTGGATGAATTTTGTCATTTATGACCTGAATCGACTCAAAATTCATATCTCGAATTTTTGGTCTAAATTTAGAAATTCAAAAGGGCGACGCCAATGTGGTGGAGGAGTTTTGTTATTTCCGATCCCATTCGTCTCAGAATTGGTACATAGGGATTTTCGTGGTCACAGATTACGAATTTCTGGTCCAATTTCTGAATGTTAAAATGGCAACGCCAATACAGCGGACGACGTTATCATTTGTGGTCGGATTTGACTGAAAAGCGGCATGATTTATGTGTTTCTAATACGAATAAGATTACTATTGGCCTCCAGTTTGAAAAGTTAAGACTGCTCGAAGCCAATGGACCATGGAAGGTAACGTGTCAACTGATGTTGAACACTTATACATAAATCTGACTAGGGGTGCAGCTAGTTGCACTTTTATGTTTTTCTCGTTGTTTCCAAGGATGAGCAAAGCATACTTCCTAAATTTATTATAATCAAAATTCTATTTTATTTATTTTTAAAGTTACAAAATTACAAAAAAGTCACTAATCTGGGTTTGAACAACTTTAATCTAAGTATTGAACGCATATTGCATCGCATTGCGTTATCCTCATGAGACATACTTTAGCGCAATGAACATCGTATGTACAATAAGTTTTGGTGAAAATTAGTTATAACAGTAAAAATAAGAAAATAAAGATTTATATAAGAAACATAAAAACAGGTTGTACATATTCCATGTATAAATAATACCAATTGCCCAGTGCGTTTACTTTTGCCACATACTCAAAAAACTTATGAGGAATTTTGTGACTGATTTAAGATTTATTCCTTTTAGTGAAATAAAATATGTAAAAAAATTTAAAAGAGCCGCTTTTATTTTTAAATGTACTAAAAAATCGGAAGTAATTTTTATCTGGTCCAGGAAAATGGATAACTCTTAAGTTTCATATAAAATTTACTAAAGCGTGGGGTATCGTTGCCAAATTAAACGAGAAAACAAATATTAAAAATTATACAGAAATATTGATAATTTATACAAACATACATGCAATGGTTAATTTTTATGGTAAAATCAAGTGATGTGAACGCTAGTGGGGGTATACTAAGTCCGGCTTTTATTAAATTTTATATGAAACTTGAGAGTTAGTCGGTTTAAAATTCTTGGACCAGATAAAAATTATTTCCTGTTTTTTAGTGCATTTAAAAATAAAAGGGTGTTTTTTTTAAATCCTTTTTTATATGTTTGATTCATATTCGAATTTAAAATATTTTTTTCAAAAGTCTAAATTTCGGACAAAAAAATAATTTTTTGCTTCCTGGTTATTTTTCAGAAATTTAGAAATCGGGTTCGATAGCGACATTTACAAATTTGAAAACGCTTTTTGAAATTTTATAATATCTTACAATTGCAGAAATTTAGTATGATGCCCACAGGAATAAAGATAAAGCTCTTTAAATTTATTAATAATAATTTTAAAGATTTTTCCTTAAAAAATATTCCCATTTGCATCAAAAATCTCTCAATTATGCAAATGTATTTGAAAACCTAGAAACTGAAAGCTCCAGCTGTGAATACGTACTAAGGTCTTATAAAATTTTCCATAAGTTGAATTCTATACAATAAATCATTATTAATTCGAAAGATAAAACAAAAATCTCTTGTTAAAATTAGGAACCGAAATATGGATTCCCTTTACAGTATTACTTGTTTAGGGATGATAGATTTATTTCGTTCGTTATTTACTTTCAACTATAAACAATTCTTTATTACATATTCTTAGGTATGTAGGAAGTTGCTATCAAAAATTCATCGTCACATATTTTACTAGTATACCTACTTATCTAAAAATGCATCCAAAATAACATTCACAATTATTATCATTTCGATAGCGTTAATCAGGCCATTTCTTTATAAAATTTTCTTTTGCTTTTACTGTTTATTAATGATATACAAACGACCCAAGAGAAGAAACGTGCACATTTTGTAATGTATTTATTTCTGTGGTATGCAACAGAATTGATGAAAATTTGAATTTCATTCTGTGTCTCATTAAATGCGACATTGTTTCCCACAACAACAATGACACAATGACCTTTTGTGTTAGGTATTAAATTGTAAATCTCTGAAATATCTTTGAAGAGTCACTGGATGTCAGTTTTATTAAGCAGAGATAAAGCGACAATGTCGCATTAAAATTGCTTGAAAAGTGATGTGATGATTTCCAATCTTTTTTTTTTAAATAATAGATAACAATTTCCAACCGACAAAATAGTCTCCGATGGATGCATTTTAAGATTACTTTTTCCACGTTGTTTTTTCCCTCCCTCTCTTTTCAAAAATCTACACGAAATTTATATTGAGTATAATATGAAGAAGGGCCTGTTGATCACGAACAGTTCGGACATATAAGACAGTTTTCTCATCACACTTACACTTGTTTCCGTTATATCCAAGTAATTTAACAAGTATTTCACATTTGTCGATTTCACTAAATTTTTCCCGGACTTGATACTATTATCGTGACATTTTTGATTTTTTTACTTCACTTGTTATGTCGGTGGCAAAGTTTTCTGCACAATTTTAATGCAGAATGTCAGAGAATGTAACAGTCAAGACCAATGTTTTCTACTGATTCAATTTATTATCAGTTACAATTTAGTCACTGATAGAAGTGAAGTTTGTTACGATATTGTTCAGACAGTGGCCTTCAAAATTTGTAGGTATCCTGGATGGACTCAAAACACAGAATCAAATGGAAATAGAAAGATGAGCTAGTTTTTGTTTTTTTGTTTTTTTTTTTTTGTGTAGTGAATCTTAGAAAACTATGATTTACATTATTTATCGCAGTTTAAATATGTGTTTAAAAATGTCTGATATCAATAGTATACCGCTTGAGAATTTCGTTGCTCTAGATAAGATTTTTTTAGAAGTTCGCTTCAGTTAATTTAGCGCTCGTATACCTGTTAATGATAAGTTTCTTATTTCGAATATTTTGATTTAATCTTCAGTATTTCAGAGTAGGACTTCAATATGCTCGGCTCGGTTACCCCTAAGAGAGAAAGAGACAGGGAGAGAGACTATGTAGTCTTAAGATCAGCGTTGCTGTTTATTAGCAAAACCAAAGCCGAATTTAATTACATCATAAAATAATGCTAGAAAATATAAGAGCTGATTGAAAAGTTTTTAGGCTGTCCATATAAAGGGTGTCCGGTAATTAATCGATTCCGTAAAGTGTCCTGATCAAGGTTTGTTCGGAGACACCTCTGAAATTACTCTCTCTCCCTTAAAATGCCGTCTAAAGATTTTATGTGCTTTGATCCTGTAAAATTCCTATAACTCCCCACAAGGATACCACAAGATAACGTGCAAGGACTATACTTATCCCGATCGGTTATGTCCTTGAAAAGTTATTCAAGGTCAAAGTTTAAAAGTGTGCTAAAAGAGATTTTACAAAACAGTCTATTTCATATGTTTGAAAAATCGTTCATAAGAGCTGTAAAAAATACATTGGGTGTGAACAAAAGTTTATTTTGAGAAAGAAAAAAACGTAGAAGTTGTAAACTCATCTGATTCGAAATAAAAGAAAATCAGGTTGAAAATTTTTCAATGAACTTGCATATCATACTAGATTTAGAATGATTGATTAATTTTATATTTTAATACAATAAAAATAAAATGGCAATCGAATTCCATAAGGTCTATCAATAAGAAACCGCCGAGCAGTAAAATACTGGGATTTGCTCAGACACGAATCGAGAATATGATTGAAGGACGATAACACTTGAATCGCTTCATGCTGAAAAATTGCACTTGGAGATAATGATCTCCATGACAATGGATACCAATGATATGGCTTGGTTACAAGAAGACAGTAAGTATTCTAATCGTAAGAAAATTTGGAAATTCTTGGCCAAATTAAAGAAGGATATTGATAAAGAGATTAGGTGGAGAATAAGTAACGTAATTCGAACGGCGGGGAGTCGGGGAGTCCACTAGAGCCCGCAATACAAGAATTTTGTTCTCAGAAACGGTCAATACTTAACTCAGAATAAAAAGATGGACGGGAAAAAATCAAGGTAAAAGTTCAAGCATGGCAGCGCTAGCTTCCTGTTCTCCATAGGGATTTCATTTAAGATCATCTTTTTATCGTTAAAATGGCCGTTGGATATATAATAATGTCTTTGATGCATATTTACAGTCATGCTTACCAATGCCTGAGGGCCCCTTGGTATACCAACATACTGTTGGAAATCTCTGGATGGATGAAGTAGTTATCGTGAAGAACTACGTATTTTAACAAGACTTTAGAGGCAAGGAAGACACAGGTCTAGTTTTATGGAAATTTCGCTCACCACTGGTCATTCAACTTGTGGCCCCATTTCAGTCCAAAATTGCAATTTCCTTAACTTTTACTTGTGAGGAGTAGTTAAAGCAAAGATCATTGGAAAGTATCACAATGTAAAGTATGCCGTAAACACCGGACTTACAGAACGATGAGATATTTCACTCAGGCCTATTTACACTAATTAACAAATTTATTAATCTTGGCTTGTAATATAAAACAATCTGATAAAATAGGAAGAAGAGCACACATTTCCATACTGTCCGCATACGGCAAAAGCATTTGGCAAATGAAAACGATGTGCAGAAATTCTTTATCAGAAATAATAAATAAAAGAGGATCTAAATGACTACCCTAAGATATTCCAGGTAACGCCGCAAAAGATGTAGATTTAGTTGGAATCAGTTAAAGCAAACTGTTTGCGGTTAATAAGGTAAATGAAAATTCAATTCCGGAAGAACGAATAAAAACCAAAAGCAAGAAATTTGTTCCATCGGACTATCTGTGCTCCCTGTAGGAAGTTTTGATGCTTTTTTTATATTAGCCCAAATACAGTTGCGAAATAAATACCTATGCAAAAACTCACATTATTCTAAATATTTGTGCTCTTCTAAAAACTTATTTGTGCTTATACTTGAAAACATCTAAAATTAACCATTTTGTGTATATTCCAATAAAAATGTCGTAATTCTGTGAGAATTTAATTTTTCGTTTTCGGTCATGTGAAATCCCAATTTCATTGTTGACTTTCTCATTCAAATGCATTTCAAACATAATATTTAATAAATATTTAAAATTGGGCATCTATTTGTTGTGATAAGGAACTATCTTATCATTGCACATTCATTTATTTGAAGTGGTGAACAGTGTTAACAAGGAATTTTTTGCTTGGAGTTAATTGGTACTGCTATTTTCGTTTTATCGGAAGAGTTTTTAAAAAATATGATACATACAGATAGTACTACGTGTTACCTACTACTGATACTATTTTTAAATACTTACGTGAAATTCTTTGCAACATATTCCGATAAAAATGCAGATGGTGGGCTATGACTGAATACAGGCGGACTGTGTGAAATCATCATCTCGTAATATGCAGGCATTTTGGATTTTGTTCAGTATCTAAAAAAAATAATTATTGTTAGTACTAATTTTTATTATTTCTGCTATCACTATTATCGTATTATATTATTACGAAAACTAATTGGGAGACTTAAATGAACTTGTTTTTTGTTTTTGTTTTAAGTATTGCCGAAGCTCAGGGGACAGCCCTATGATGCACACAGCACAGCCTAGACGAAGGGAAATTTTGAAGAGGAAATTTGGAAATTTTAACCTGACAAATGTTGTAAGTAAGCAACAATTTTTACTGTACAACATCCTAGGGACTTAATACAATATCCCAGTAGCTTCACAAGTACAATTCTCATTCTCGTCAGTAAAATTGCCGACAACCACTGGTATCCAGGAAATTCACTAAAAAAATGTTTTTCCAATCTTTTGACTGCTGACTAATTTATTAGTCGATGTGTTAAATCGTATAAGAGCTTTTTACCCCATCATGTGGCTAGTTCCTTCTGGACTGTTAGTTGTTACTAATAGGTAAAAAGTCATTTTACAATATTGAAACACGTTATGTTTTTAAGTTATGTATTTATGAGGTAGAGTTATTTTCAAATATATTTTCAAATGATTCATTTGAGTAGCAGTTGAACAAAAAAAAAACAGATAAGAGTTTATGCGTTTTATACATTTTGAACAACACATTTCTAATAAAGTATAATACACTCTAGCCACTCTTTGCTGTGCTGTGACTTGGAATATGTATCACAACAAGAAATCAGTATTTTTTTAAAGAACCATTCGTTAAGCTTAACCTTTATCATTTGATTTTAATATTGAAGCTCATAGTTTTCTTCATTTTATTCTTTTCCTGCTTTTCAATTTATTTTACGTTCTCACAGAAGTATCAGTCCAAGCAACTATTTTTCTAGCTAATTATGGAAAGGTTTAGATGTTCTTGTATATAGGAAGAGATAATAGTTCTGACTATGGTCTTCGACGGTCTGTTGATTAGGTAGCATTTGTTCTTCTATTGGGCGGTCAGTGACTATGGAAGCAGAATCTTCAAATAATTTCAAAGCATATTTAAGAATCATTAGAAACTCAAAAGTGGATATAATTTGACCAGAGTTATCCATATGTTATAATAAATCGGAAACTCAATTTCTGCCATCTATCGGGAGCAACTTCCTAGATTTCAGGCGCGTAAAAATAACATTGGTAGTATGGTGTTGCCTCATGTAAGGGAGGATGGGGTACAGTTGTTTAGGTTTTTTTGGAGGTTCCTGCAGGCGAGGTGACGCATGTTAAAAGCTTACTGTTTAGACTAATACCTCTCAAATTTCGTTATCTACCAACGTTGAACAGTTTAAGCCTCTGCGTTAATTTTTTTTTAAATGAGTATTGATCTACTAACCGATGGCTGGGGCACAGTAGATCACTTCTTCGTAGAGTGAATCAGTGCTACAATAGTGCCACTTATAGGTAAATAAAAAATTTCTACGTACTTTAATTGGTTTATTTAACATTTTAGATTTATTTTAATCAACGAAATAAACAAAGAAAAATGAATAAAAAAGAATTTTAGTTCCTTCAAATTTGGGATACTCTTTGTCAAAAATTGTATATAATAGATTTTTCGAGTTTTACGCTTTCGCGCTAAAAATACCACGTTATCCGAGCTCTACGTTACAATTGTCTTAGAATACGTACGCAAGGGATCTGATTACTCATAGCTGTACGTATCGTGCTTACCCATATTATCCGAGTGATTCGATTATTTGGGCTGGGGTCAGTCTACAATTGCTCGGTTAATCGAAGTTCTACCGCAACTGCTTGATATAGAATTGCTTTGCCATTTTTCCTGAAATACAATTGCTTTCTTTGTTGCCAATTACCTAATTATTAGATTGGAATGAAACGTGATGTATATACCCTCAGGGTAGTGCAATAACAGCAGGAAATCTACTTGTATCTCTATGAAAGGTAAAGGCTTTTGACTTCCTCTTATATATATTAGAAGAGTTTGAAATGCTAGCCTATTCTTAAGGGGAAGTGGAGGGAGATTTGTATTTAATTTGTGAGAAATCAGGCAGTTTTAGATTTTGAATGCATTAAATTCGGATCGACTGATTCGTTCTACATCAGGTAGGAAGCTTAGTAATGTTCTTTTTGATCGAGCCAATGATGTATACTCGATTATTATGAGTAATATTTTCTGGAAAGTAAACAACTGATTTAAATGAGTATGCAAAATCAAGGACACTGCTATCTGTAGATCTGCGAATGGAATTTGAAGGGGAAGTATTTTTGAAAAGTAAACTGAGCGTGGGAATAGAACAGATTCTTGTGGCACCCCGGTATTAATATGATGACCGCTCAATATAAAGCCGTTCAATGCAACACAGATGGAAGGGTCTGAAATGAAAGTTAGGAGAGAATAACTAAGATTAAATGCTAAATATTTGGCAAAAAAGCAAGGTGGCAGACTTTGTCGAAAGGCCTTCAAGATGTTGAGTGCTATTATGCATGAATATTGTATATATTATCTATAACTAATTTATAAAAAGCATTGTAACACTAAATGTATTTCAACACGTTAAAACTAAAATCAACCTTCCACAAATTGTAGATACTTTTTCAGAATTGAAAAAGATCGTTTAAAATACCAAATGAAAGATTGTGAAATTATCCAAAGTCAGACTGAGCAGCAGTTTGTGGGTGAACATTTTCAAAAATTGAATATAGAGATAATTTAACACGTCATGTAAAAATGTGATAAATGGAACTCGACTTTTTAATCTTGTTGAACTTTAGGAGCTTCTAAATTATCTCTACATTACGAGGTACCTGCTTGTATCTCAAGTACTTTATGCTGTTATTTTTAACACAAAATACAAAATGATGATTTTTCGGCAGAGATCGAAAAGAAGTATTCAGGAGCTTTTGGTTTTAATAGCTCCTAGTATTGTGGAGACAATATAAAAATTCTTGAAACTAGAAAGTTTCTAACAATCTTCATATTAAGTATTATTTGTGCCGACAATTTATCAGGCTAGCCGCTAAAAGGCCGATTATAATTATGCATATATCCACAATAGATGCAAATTACATAATTTCATTTTAGTACTTATGACAAGAAAAGAAAGAAATTTTATATTAATCGATATCTACATCTTTATGGCGTAATACTATAAAAATTAAAATGTCATGTTTACTGACCTCTAATAAATAGACTGGAAAATTTCCTATTACATGCGAACATTATATTTCCAGACTAAAATATTCTTATCGAAAACGAGAGAGAGAATAATTATAGTTCCATCATTTTTTGTCGGTCAGTAGTTTATGGGAAAAATCGAATTGACAGTTCAAGGGAAAATACGTATCAGAGAATAAGGAACAGACTGTAAATTATTTTCTCTACTGCAGCTGAAACAATATGTTTAGTCTATA